>CM034151.1:97856456-97965121 GCA_019776745.2 Taxus chinensis
TTCCTCTAGCACAAAGTTTTTCAGAGTCAAAATCTTCAATCTGCTGCTCTAGAGGACAAGTTGGGACTGCAAGATCTTCTTTTGAGCTTTCTTCCTTTATGGCTGATTGTGCAACTTGAATTGAATCAGCATTCCCTTCAAATAGAGTGCCAACACGGACACTACTTTTTGAGCAAACTGACTGCTAATCTGCTTCTTCTTTTTGCTCTTCTTCTGCTGCCAAAAAATCAGTCTTAACCACCATTTGTTCAACCTTACCCTCTTCTATAGGCTTAACCATCAAGGGGATCTTTGTCATCCCAAATTTGGTAGCCCAAACCCTCAAGTTGTCTGTCATTTCTTTTCTGTTGGGCTCCTCTTCTTGCTGTCCTTCATGGCCGATTTTTGCAATTTCTTCTTCCCCACATGGAATTGGGAATGCAAGAGGAGGGATGGTTTGTAACTCAATTGATTTGGCAATTTTTTGTGGTGGTAGAGGAGATGAAACCTCTTGTTTCTTTGGGGGGAGAGCGGTATTTCTTTTAGCTCTTGTGAAGGGGATGACTATTTGGAAGGAAAAGAAAAGAAGAATTGAGGTGTGGTGGAAGACTGAGAGGTGGAGACATGGGATCAACGTTTGGGACAGCAGATGGGGAGTTTAGAATTTGTAATTCCAAATGAGATGGTGTTGCTTGAGTAATGGGAAGAGAAAAACCAGATGATGGTGTATAACTTACCCATTGACAAGGTTGTTCAACAACAAGTGTATAGGCCTCTATTTCTGCTGTCCATTGTGCAAGTTGGGGTAGCATCTTCATCATGAAGTCTAGCTTCTCCTGAGGGCTGAAGTGTTTTGGAAAAGGGCTTCCCATGGACAAGGAGTCCTGCAACCAATTTTGAAAGCTCTCATTTGAGTTGTTGCTCTGGACTGCACCATCTTTACCTCCATCTTTTGGATTTTCTCCAACAGACCAGCATCTTGCATCTGATTGTCTTCATTATATGCATACTCTTGCTCTTGGAAAGCTCCATAGGTAGACTAATTTTGGCATTGCTACTCATATGGGTATGCATGCAGATTTTGAATTTGTTCAAAATGCTAATTTGGAGGATTTAAAAAACATGTTGGAGGTGGGAAACATTGCTGCTGTTGTTGAAAATGTGAATTCCATGATGGAAATGAAGTCATGATTACACAACTTCATGGAATGGAAAAGAATGAAAGGGATAGAAAGAAGGATGGATGGGAATGGATGAAAAATAGGTCTGCAACTTCAGAAATGGGTTGCTGATCAGATGGAGTCGCCAGATGTGTTTGCAAGTGCCTCCAAAGGCTGAAATGTTCACAGGAACACACCAACCTGTAAAAGATGAAGTGGAAGACCTCTAAGGTCCCACCGGGCGTGCCAGAATTGTTATCACCGAATCACAGCACCCCTAGATGTTGATCAGATTTCTAGTTTGATCACTCTAGCATCCAATGTGATTGCACAACATGGAATCCTTTCTCCAAGTGTGGGACTTGCAAAAATGAGAAAGGAATCTCCAGAGAAGGTTGGTTCCTCTTCCTAAACTACCTGCCACAAGCTATTCCAGTGCAGGCAAGCTAATCTAATCCTAATCTAACCATGCAAGGAGACAGAGAGAGAGAAAAGTGAAAAACAGTTCCTACACTAAAACGGTGATACACCAGAGAAGGAAAATGTTGAACATCTATCAAAACTACCATGGAACAAGGAGAGGTGAGCAATGGGAAGGATGGACAGGTGCATCACAGGCCCAAGGATAGATTTCACACAGAAAATGTCCCAAAACTCCATGAACACAACTCCAAACCTGTAATTGAACATTAAAACATGCACAAATACCTGCAATGAAGAGAGGCAAGAAGAAAACAAGTGAAAAATGAGCAAGGATGGACAGATGCATCACGAAACACGTTTTTGTTGCTTCAGAAATTTGCATGGAACATCATTTCAATGGTAAAAGGAAAAAACACCATTACAGAGTAGGGGAGGAGGTTTGAACTCCATTTTCAACCCTAGAGAAGAAAAGAAGGGAGGGCAGAGCTGAAAAGATGAACCACACTTTAAAAATGAGCCAAATCTAGCTTTTTACAATGCATGGGTCGAGCCCAGGAGAGAGAAAATGTGAAAAAACATGGGAGCCATTCCTCATTGAATGTAGATGCATTAAAACAGCATGGGCATCCTTACAGACCCATGCCCTAACATTTTTGGCCGTTCTGGAGAAGAATGCGACCCATTCTGCATTAAAACTGGTTGTTGAAACGTCAGTTCTGGCCGTTACCACGCACCGGAGACGTTTCTTGATTTTCTCTCTCCAAACTGAACCAAAATGCAAGATTTACCCTGGAAGTGTGTAGATAATTTCACCAACTTTCCATTGATATAAAGAACGTGAAAATCTGAGCTCTGGATCAAAAGTTATGGCGATCTGAAGATTTAGGGCAAAAACAGGCCAAAACGGATCAGCGGGAAAATATTTGAATTTTTTCCGTGCTCTGCCACTTGGATGCCACGTGTCAGGCTCTGATTCATCCACGGGCTCATCCTTTAAAAATTTCTTTCGGGCCCTTCCTTAATTTCTTGCCACTTGGACACGTGGCACTATTTTATTGGCTCGGGCCTGAGGGGCGCACTTTGTCCTTCGAAAATTTGGTATTTTTCACTTTGGGAAAATTTTCCCATTTCTCCCCCGCGCTCCACTACTCAAGTGCCACATGGCACGATTTCATTAGACGCGGGCCCTTCCTGACCATTTCCATTTTGTTTTTGCCTTTGGAAAATTTTTCAAAATTTTCCCACCGGGCCGATGAGGTGAAGACACGTGGCGAGATTTGATTCATTGGCGGCTCTTTCAGCTTTTCGCGTCCCTCGCGTACCTTTGGCCCTACTGTCCCAGACTTCCTGGGACAAATATCTCCGAACCACCCGATTCGGGCTTCCTTGTTCCTGTTTGAGGTGAAGACATGTGGTGAGATTCCATTCGTTGGTGGCTCTTTCGGCTTTTCGCGTCCTCCGCATACTTTTGGCCCAAATGTCCCAGACGAAAGTCTCTTGTTTCAGCCGAATCGGCCGGTTCACGTCCTCCACGTACTTTTGGCCCAGATGTCCTAGACCATCTGGGACAAATCTCTGAACCACCCGAAATGGACTGACTTGCGCCAAACCGGCCGATCCGCGTTCCGCGCGTACTTTTGTCCCAACTATCCCAAACCGTGCGAAACGAAGACTTAGGCAATTTTTTCCCTCTTTCAGCCAATTCAACTTTTCACGTCCCACACCTCCCGATGTCCCAACTGTCCCACAGACCGCCTAGACTAGGACTTAGCAGATTTTCTTCATTTTTCCGGCCCCAAGCTTGGTTTTTGCAATTTTTTCACCTTTTCTAACTCGTTGGGTTTTCTTCTTAGATGGGAGAGTTAGAAGGAAGCCGAGGGGGCCCCAGAAACATGATTTTAGGCCTTGAATCAATCTACTTGCTCGGGACTGAATAATCTGATGCATGTTATCAAAATTACCCTGGGGGTGAATTTTGGATAACAAGTAGGAAACATACAAGAATATAAACTAAAAGTAAAATGCAATATTACAAGTTCCTCCACTCTAAGTGGGAATAATACAAAGGAAGTATTGTTACAAGAAGGATCTTCTTAAGGACTCCACCAAAATCTCCAAGATTCACAACACCGACAAGATAGCTCCTCAAAGGTTTGTTTGATTCACAACAAAATTGGGGGAGAGGAAACGCTCTCCACCCAACCAAGATATCCAATCAAGAGGAGAATCCATCCTCTCCATTGACCCCCAAGCCCCAACCACATTACAATGTGATATGATTCCAACACATGACAACAACAAGCTTTCACAACCATCTCAACCGCATTCAAATCAACAACAACACAAGAAAGAAGAACACCAAAACAACAAAAACAAGGCTTTAAATGAAATCCAAAGGAGCAATACCTATGGGGAGGCCACTTATGCCTCCCAATGGGAATGGGTGCCCACCTTAAAGCCTCAAATGCATATCTCAAATCCCCTAGATACTCTTATGCCTCCCTCAAGTACCCCTTATAACTCCCACATACTCTTATGTCTCCCTCAATCTCTTATGCCTACCTCATAAAAGAAACAAGAAATAAATGCAAGCATTCCATGTACAAGGTGGGGCACCCAACCCGAAATCCCTCCAAAAAAAAGGTAAACTCTTATGCCTACCCACATGAAATCTCCCAATAGTCTCCTCCTACTCTAAACTTAGGCAATCTACCCACACCCAAAAAGTATTCCAAAGAAAACAATACTCAACACAAGCATATAAACACAAAATAAAACATCCTACCTTTCCATAGTAGAGCTTGTTCTAAGAGTAAAAATCCAAGCTCCTCAAAACCAAGCAAGCATCCACAAGCTCCAACAATCCACAAGCACTCCCAACAATCCTCTAACTTTTCCAAAAATGTAAAAGCAAAAATAATGAAGTAAACCCCAAACAAACAAAAGAATTTTAATAAATACAAAAGGGAGAGAGGAGGGTGATGTGGATCCAAGTAGGATGCCACCTCATTTCCTCTCCCCTCCACATCACCTTAGTCAACCTCATATTCCAAAGCACAATTAATAAGTGGTTGAAGTAATGACATATTACTTACACACACCATCTAGGCCCACACCCTCTTAAGGAAAAAATTAATTACTTGAAAGAAATTGCAACAAAAATTTCACCTTTTTACCTTCCCAAAACACCTAATGAGGTCTAATTTTGACCCCCCAACCCATAGGTAGGGTTGGCATAACAATTTAAGAGGTGTGGGACAAGTTTTACTTGTCCCAAAAGCTTCCAAATTTGGCCTCTAAGGCCAAATTCGAATTTCCATGAAGGGGTAGAGTTTATAACACTCAAGATCCCCAAGCACTCAACTTACAACCCAAAATACAAGAGAAATCTACTCTAATAAATGCATTCCTTTGGTCACATATTTAATTAGTTTAGGACAAGATTTATTAATTTTAATAAGACACTACAATCCATTAATAATAAAAGGTAATATACATACATCAAAATCTAAATAATTAAAACATGTAAATTACATCACTAAAAGAAACACATACTAACATTAACAAATGGAAACTAAAATAAAAGACAACACATGACCCCTTGGTCACAATTTCCCCCTGACCAAATTCAAACACACACACAAAATTACATGTTGCCATGGTGACCCTTGTTGAATTCATATAGAATTCCAATGTGGTTGGTCTCCAATCCCCCCAATGTTTGTTGTGAATAATTTTACCTGTAAAACACATAAATACCTCCTTCGGCCTCATGGCCACATTAAAAACATCTATGATAAAATATGCAGTATAAATATACAATCATCTATATACGAATCAAATATCATCTAGGAAAATACGATATCATTTACAATTTCTAGCAGCATTTCTATCCAATGTTTCATTCATGTTAAAATGATCACAAAATTACTTCAATTATCAAAGGTCTACTCAATATGATGAAATATATCACATGTAATATATATATAACCATGTCAATAGTATATCAACATCAATATAAAATGTCTCTAATAATCCACATGCATCATATATGAGTCGAAATCAATAATAGTCCAGTTTCTCTAACATCTAGTATCCTACTAAATCAAAAAGCTACGATATATCCATAAGTGTAGTCGACAGTATCGAAATCAATAATAAAAAAGGTGTTGAAGGGAAGTGGGCACTACATCCCCCTCCTCTTAGACTTGACTTCCTCCTAGAAGTCATTGGAACAAGTGTGGAAACTAAACTCATAGTAATGTAGCATCCTTCCATGTAGCCACAGTCTCATCATACTTATCCTACTGCACTCGAATCTGGTTAATATCTCTACCTCGAAGGCCCATGGTCTTGCGCTCTAAAATGCAGATGGGATCCACCATCACCTACCCTTGATCATGTACCTAGAATGAGTTCTAGTCCAACACATGAGAAGGATTTGCAATATATTTCCCAAGTACTGAAACATGAAACACATCATGGATGCGAGACAAGCTAGGTGGCAATGCTAGATGGTAGGCCAAAGGGCTGATACGCTCTAAGATCTCAAAGGGACCCAAAAATATAGGAGCTAATTTAGAACCTTTTCCATAACAGATAGGGCTCTTATGTGGTTTGACATGAAGGAACACCTTCATGCCCACATCAAAACTATGATCTGTCCTATGCTAATCTACATACTTCTTTTTCATGTCATGTGCCTCCTGTAGTCTTTGTCTGATCATAACCACCTGCTGCTCCATGTCCTGTGATAAAACTAGCCCAAGAGAAACCTTGTCCTCTAACCTGTCTTAATTAAGATCACTTTCTACCATATAATTCCTGAAAAGGAGCCATGCCTATTGAAAAACTATAATTGTAGGAAAACTCCACCAAGTAAAAGTACTCCTGCAATCTCGACTGGTGATCCATGACGTACATCCTAATCATGTCCTCTAAAATATGATTCACCCACTCAATATGCCCATATATCTTAGGGTGATATGCTATACTGAAATTGATCTTCATCATGAGGGCATGCTGTATGGTATTCTAGAAGTGGGAAGTGTACAAAGGATCATGGTCACAAATGATTTTCTGTAGAATCCCGTGTAACCTAACGATCTCATCAAGATATACCCATGCCACTACACTAGCTGTGTAGGTGGTCTTCACCGGATAAAAATGAGCCACTTTCATCAATTTATCCACCGTGACCATAATGGCATCATGGTGGTATCTCAACGTTGATAGCCCAATAATGAAGTCCATGGAAATGGTCTCCCACTTCCATTTCAGTATAGTGCGAGGAAAGAGAAGGCCAATTGGATGCTGATGCTCGACCTTCACCTTCTGACACTCTAAACAACATGATACAAACTGAGCCACGTCTCTTTGAAGTTCCCTCCAATGGTACAACTATCTCAAAGTAGCATGCATCTTCTTCACCCCGGGATGGGCTGAAGAGGTGCATGATGAGCCTCTGTCAAAATTTCCTATCTCAAACCTCCATCTCTAGGAACATAAATCCGACCTAAGTGTCAAAGAAGGCCATCCATCTCTAAAGAAAATCCATCAGACTTCCCCTCAAGGGGTCTCTAAGATTCAATCTCTGCCCTGGCTGCTACAATATCCTGTTGCACAAATCTGTGCTCACTGAAGTGGTCATAACCACATGTCTTTATCTTCTCAAGGCATCTGTAACCACATTCTCCTTTCCATTCACATGCTCTATCTCCATGTCATACTCACAAAGTAACTCCATCCAATGCTGTTGATGAGCATTAAGATTGGACTACATGAAGAGGTGGCGAAGACTAAAGTGATCATTCATGAGTATAAATCTCTGGCCAAGAAGGAAGTGTCTTCATTATATTAAGGCGTGGACAAGTGTTGCAAGCTCAAGATCATGAGTTAGATAATCGAGCTCATAATCCTTTAGTTTGTGAGACTCAAAAGCCATTACTCTGCCCTCTTGCATAAACACACCTCCAAGTCCTGCCAAAGAATCATCTGTACATACGAAGAACTTGCCTTGAGGATCTGGTACAACAAGAATAGGTATTATCGTGAGGCATTCCTTCAGTGTCCTAAAGGCCTACTCACATTTTTCTGACAAAAAAAAATTATTCCCTTTCCACTGAAGGCAAGTAATGGGGTGTGTAATTTGAGAGAAGTCCTGAACAAATCTCATGTAATATCTTGTTAAACCCATGAAGTTACACACTTCTATCACAATAGTGGGTGTTGGCCAATCCATAATAGCTCAAATCTTGGAAGGATCAACTATGATACCTTCAACATAAATGATGTGGCCCAAATACAAGCTACGTAACAAAAAGGGGAAAAATGTAGACACTAAAATTAAGTCACACTCTCCTTGGTCCCTCGACGAATAAGCACCCTTCATCACATTCACCTAACCATGGACCATTTCAACCCACTAATATTAATTTAATTTAATTAATTCATTATCCACACTATATTTATTATTTAAATATCTTATTTTAAATAATATCCACACATATAGTTCACTTAGACACCTCACCAAGCCAACTCAACCTAAGACCTATTCTTAGTAAGTTACCATAACTAACTAAGACTTACCCAAACCCTAAAAATCAATGCCTACATTCCCTCTAACCACATTATTGCATGCTTAAAAGATGCTCTCAGTCTAATCCACAGGTTAATGACACGAAATATGAGGAAATCAAGAGGATCTCCCTAGTTTAGTAAACCTAGGAAATCCCACCTTGACCGACGCCGATTACCCCTAACCGTTGCCGGTTAAGCCGGAACCACTGTTGGTTCCCATTTTAACCCCAAAAAAACCTTATTCTCAAGGTTGGAAGTTGAAAAAGAAGGTTGGCGAGAATTAACACATCTCAGAGAGAGAATTCCACAGAGAACACGCATGCAAGGAAGGAGATCAAACACTTTCTCTTGCACAACCATCCCAACCATGAGCTGATCTAACCAAGCAAAGAGAAATGTACATGTAGCCCATGTAGAAGCTTTCCTTTAGTTGGTGATCACTTGCAACCTTCAAACCTCTCATCAGCACCTCCATTCCTCACTCACAGGCATCCAGAATCAGAATCCAAGTAAGTATAATGTCATATTTCTCTGGTTTATTTCATTTCATCATCATTTTATCATCTATTGTTTACCTACCCACCTATTGAATTTCTCCAACACTTCCACCTCCATATACCCACTAAAACCTTGCCAAATCCCTTGCAAGTCACCCAATACCTCATCCCAACCAACCAAAATCCTTTGTGCAATCACAAAGGAGACCGAAAGCTTGTTTTGTGGCATTCCTAGATTTCCACAGTAACCAATACCGGTTACACCTAACCACCGTTGGTCATCCTTAACCGACATTGGTCTCTATATTTGCCCATACAACCCAGAATAGAGACCTACCCACCTAATTTCACCTCACCATCATTCACCTGTGATCTACCTGAGACCTCTGTTAGACCTGCAGAGACCCAGAACCAGTCACTCGACCTTTGGATCCTATTCTGACCTAACATGTTAGATTAGATCTATTTCTTATTGTGTTTTAAGTGAGATACCTAAATCATTTTCGAACTACTATAGGATTTACTTTGTTTACAACATTAAATTGTTTAAAACAGTGGACTGACATCCATCTAGGAAGTATCACACTTCTCAAATCTAGCATACACTAGGCAGTTCACTACACATATTGTTTAATTCCTTTTGGTGGTCTTACTTTTCATTACAGGTAGTTCTTCCTAGCCAAAAGGAAGTTCTCACAATAAGTTGTGGATTCAGAAGTCATACATGTGCAAAAACCCATCAACCATCATTTAAACAGGTATTCCTCCTCAACTTCAAAGAAACGATCTAGAAACAGGTGAAACATTTTGGCACGCCTGGTGGGATCCATATGGGGTTCCTTACATTTCATTCAGTCCTAGGAAAAATTGTGTGTTTGTTTCCTTTCTAAAAATCATACACATTAATCTTCTTCCTTGGTAACCCACCTTTTCTTTCTATTTGCTCTAAAGGAAACCTTTCTTTTGGTGTAATTAAAAAGAACCATTTCTTTACGTTTTCTGCATTATAGTGAAAGAGCATCCCTCTTCCTCTTCATCTTCTTGTGTCATCCAACTTCACACTTCGATTTGGGATTAAAAATAAGTGCATTACATTCTGATTTATCACATTAGCTCACATTAATTATGGGCAACCTATATGCTCGAAGTCATTTCCAGCTGATGGTTGACAAACGAACCATAGAAAGCACTTTCTTTCTCTTTCTCTCTCTCTGAGTCTTACCAAACCTCACAAAAAATTGAAAATACACACATTCTTAAAAAACATCTTCCCTAGAAGAAGCTGTAGGTGATCACACGATCACGACATAGTGGGCACCCAACTTGCTGCTCTGTCAAGTTATACTTCAGAGCAAAGCCCACCCCCACCATAACATACCTGAAACCTCACCTTTTAGATCTCCTTCTTCGTAGGAATCCGTCCTCACCAAAAAATTGTATTTCACAATTCATGTGTCAGTCCTTAAATAACATAAGCTAAACAAACATAATAGAAAAAGGCATTCCTAAGATCACATTTTTCTTAGTGTTTCTTCTTGGCTTGCATTTTGAGGGGAGAGATCACATTATTCATTTTTCGTGTTCATCCTTGCATGCTCCTCATCACAACTAGTGTATTCTAGCTTCACCTAAGTGTTCCTGGGCCATATCATCATTATTCTCAGAATTCTAGGTCTGATTCTACATCATATTTTAATTCACAACCACTTTTCTTTCATCACTGTTTCAATTTCACAGTAACCGTCATCGGTTACCCTCTGATCCTCATCGGTTATACCCAACCGATGTCGATTCCAGGTCCTTTTGTTAACCTACCCAAAATGACATTTTATTCATTTTCTTCCACTTTTCACAGTCCCTGTCACTACCATCATACCCATTGATGTTGTAAACATCATCAGATTTGGCATACCTATAAGATTTTACCTTCTGCCGAGGTTTTCACTCACTTTCCTTTTTCTACAATGACTAGCAATGGTTACCTTTGACCGGTGTTGGTTTTCCCTAACCAGCATTAGTTAGCCTGTTTCACATTCTAACCATCATTTAGTACCTAATCCACTTTTTGCCGCCAGATTTTCTTGTTCCTGATGTTCTCTACAAAGAAGTAGCCCTATCTGATCAGTAATGTTTCACATGGTGCTAACCCGAAGACAAGCAAGCACACTTGTGTTTCATCCCAGTTATCAACCACTCCCACCTAGTCCTTTCACCACCTTCCATTTTATCACCAGCCATGGATCCCATCCAACCTATTACTATCGCTACCAGAGAGGAGTTTACATGACTCCTTGACCAAAACCCTATCGCTTTGTAGTTTTACCTTTCCCATTCATCCACTCGAGATGCATCGGGTCAATTGATATACGACATGCCCATATCTATCCCCTCGACTCTCGTTCCCCCCCTACATCATCCCCATCTAGCTCGGTGTACCCGCATCTACCTTACCCCCAGTTGTTTTGCAGCTAGGTCCTATACCCGCTATGACTGCCACATCTACCACCTCCGTGACACCCATTCCATCCACCATACCCTCCAAAAATACCCCAAACATAACCCCATTTTCCCCTAATGTCTCACACATACCTGTAGCTACATTACCACCTCCCGTGTCGGTGACCCCTACCCCTTTTCAGAATGTGGTCCTTTCCATTCTACAATCATTAGCCCGTATTGCCACTAGGGTTATCACGACTCTTCCACCTCCCTATACATACTACCAACAACCCTTTGTTTCCTCCATTATTCACTCAGGGTATGTACCCCCTATTTCACTTCCTTCTTCCCAATCAACCTACATGGCAGCCCCATACACTGGAGTGCTACCCCTCTTACATGCCCAAAACCAACCCTCTCACGCTATAGAAGGAACCCAATCATCACAACCCACCGACGACCTAATCAAATTGATGTTGGACAAGATGCACACATTGGAGGCATCGGTTTCAGGTTCCTGCAACACTCTCACCTATGATGATATTTGCAATGAGCCCATCCACCCATCCATTCCTATCCGCTCATACCCCTTGCATTGGGAAATTCCTAAATTCAATCACTTCAATAGAAAAGAAAACCCACAACAACATTTGCGGTCATTCAAACATTGGTGTTATCTAATCGCTCATGATGATGCCTTACTTTTGAGAACCTTTCCCATGTGCCTCACTGGACCAGCATTAGATTGGTATAGTAGGTTACCTAGAAACTCCATATTCTCATTCAATCAGGTAGCCCAAGCCTTCTTGGATCATTTCTATATCAATATCGTCAAGAAGGTTACCATGAATGATCTATACTCCACGCGTCAGTATGAGGACGAATTTATCGTGGATTTTGTCGCTCACTGGCGTAGCCTGATCAACTAACTTACTTTCCAAATGCCACAAATAGAACTCATCAAAATCTTCACACGGGATTTTTCTAGGCATATCTCACCGACCTTGTAGGTCCAAACCTTCTGAACATTCAACAAAGCATTCACTATGGCACGAAAGTTAGAGATTCGGGCCATTGAAGAGAAGAAAATCCAATTACGTAGTAAGAATTCGGCATTCAAGTTGAATGATACATATTCTTCTTCCAAACTACAAACCAATTATTCAAAAGCTAAGGGCATCACTAACACAGTGGCACTCAAGTCCGGCCCAGCACATCCATCAAATCAGGCTACCCCCTCATCTAATCTCGCACTCGTCTAGACTTTTCAATTCAGATGAGAGCAGCGGAAATATACCCCAATCGGGGAACCTTACTCTTATAAATTAGAAAAGCTTATCAAAGGTGGGGCCATTACCCTTCCACCCATAAAACCACACACTGGTTTTGACCCCACTCGCCCCATGCCCGCATGGTACAAAGAACATGATTTCTGTAATTATCATTGAGTAAAGGGTCATAATGATGGCAACTGTATCACTTTCAAGAATATTTTCTAAGAAATGCTCAAGAAAGGTGAGTTAACTGTGGATAATCCTAATGCACCTACCAACCAAAACTTACACATCTTCAAGAAACCATTTCCCAACCATGCCCCTTCATCTGATCAAACTGGTGAGACCTCAACTCATGATACCCATACCTGCGAGGTCCACACTATATTTAATGATGTACCTGTCACCTCCCAATCACTTCA
Source organism: Taxus chinensis (assembly GCA_019776745.2). Lineage (NCBI taxonomy): Eukaryota > Viridiplantae > Streptophyta > Pinopsida > Cupressales > Taxaceae > Taxus > Taxus chinensis. The sequence goes on from CM034151.1 coordinate 97,869,230, forward strand.
CTTTCCTTGCATAGAGGAAATCCTAGCCCAAAATCCTCCTTCCACATTAGAACCAACCTCCCCTGTTCCTTCACACATAGAGGAACATCTCCTTCATCACCTATAGAGGAGTCTTCCGCTAACATCGAGACAATCTCACCCCTGGCTTCTCCACTGAAAGAGCCTTTACCCACAGTACCTCCTCCACCCATAGAGGAGCACCCATTACCTCCTCCACCCATAGAAGAGCACCCATCATCTCCTCCACTTATCATAGACCCAGTTGAGATACCTTTGCGTCTTAGTAAACATTCTCCATCAGCTACCAAAAATCCTCCTGACCTACTTTTGGCTCTCTTACCCACGAAAGTTGAAGCTAGCTAGTTTCCTGTCTCTAAGACACATTTTCTAGGAATTGCCATTAGGTCCTCATCAACTCCACCTATAGAATTTTTGTTCTCGCGTTTGGCCAATCACTTAGATTATGTGGATAAATCCTTACTATGGGGATGCCTTTTGCTTCCTGTCTCAACACAGATGCAGAGGTCACTTACTGATACCTCCACTATCTACCCAAAAATATTTTGACCAATCAAACCAAACAAAACAACCTCTATCATAACTCCTTCCACGACACCTATTATAGGTCAAATTGCACCCTTACCCATAACTCAACCTACACTTAAACCCAAACTCATACCTACAACATTTGCCTTGACTAAACCTATTACCACTTTAGGGGTCACCCCAACCACCAGCCTTACTCATCCACCTATCAAACTAGATTTAACTACATGCTCCAAAGTCAACACCATACCTACTCCTACACCCAAATAGATGAACCAAACCCATTGACCTCATACCCCGGCTGCACCAATTGCACCTGCACCTATCCCGTCCGTCTTAGGATCTCAACTTCCCCACATGGTCAAGAAATCTCCACCCATCAATAAACCAAAAATACAACAACCCATTCCTTCCTCACAAACCTCTAACCTACCCAGACACCCAACATGACTTACACCCACACGTACAACATCTTTACCACCCACACATCTAATACCCTCAGTTATTGCTTCACTACCCACTACACTTCAGTCGTTGTCTCTCGCACCCCAAGTACGACCCGCATCATCTACCTTCATAGCACCCCCATTATCCCCATGGGTAACTCGCCCTCTTCCCCCATTTGATTTTCCTTCTAGACCTCGTATAACCACATCAACTTTACCCAAGAAGGTGCAATCCAAAAGAAAAACTCCACTACCCCACAACAAGGTCATCAAAACAGCCACACACCCTCCTACCCATTCACCTACTATACCCATACCTAAAAAAGCACAACCGACACCCAAAACCATGCTAGCACCCAAACCCATAGCTTGACCCCATCCTCTTCCAAAGAACGTTCCTCAACAATAACCTACAACTACACCCAAACCCACTTTCACTTCCCATTGTGATCCACTAGTAGGGCCCTATGCCAAAATTTTAACCAACCTCCTTGAGAATTCTATCATCACATTACCACCACTCAGACCTTATGACCCCCTTAAACCCAAGCCAATAGGGTTTGATGATACTAAAATTTTTTCATACCATCATGTGCCAGGGCACAATGTGGAGAACTGTAAGGCCTTGAAAAATGTCCTTATCCAGTTGTGTCCTCCAAAGGCCAAATTTGATAATGACGACCTTCTCAATGAGGATCTTGCTACACCAACAACCATTCCCACACTACCCACTCAATGACCAAAACCTCCACCCTCACAGCTCCTAGAACCACCCCAAAATTAGAAATTAACATGTTTTGCATCAGAGAACTTGCCACGCCTCCACCCAAATGTTGTTGTGCCCAACTCACCTCACAGGGTTTTGCTCCTCCAGTAGGTTTTTTCCTGTCATGTCATTATACCACTCACCCTACACCTTCTCCATTTTCCAACTCCCCTCAGATCAACATGATACACATCACTACATGTGCTCAGAAGGATAAGGGAAAATAAAAATCAACTGACCCACTAACCAATCCTATACCCAACATACCATCTGCACCCATACCTAAAATCACTATCAGCGGCCCCACGTACCCCATTTCTAATGGTGTCACACATCGTACCATGCTCAAACAATTACACCTGTCTCCACTCAAAATGTCCCTATATGACCTCATTCAAACCTCAGAATCCCATTGTCAAGCTCTCATGGAGGTTCTTCAATCTATTGAGGTTTTACCCAATGACCCTACACCCGTAGCCTCCATTATCACACCCCATCATGTAGTGTCTCTCACCAAATTACCACCTTCATCTTCACCCCACCATGTTCACCAAGTGGACTCCATTAGCTTCTCAGAGGAAGAGATCATGCCACACCAAAATGATGACCTGGACCCAACCCTCTTCATCTCTGTCCACATCGATGACATACGGGTACACCGTGTGATTATTGATGGGGGCGTAACATTAACATCATTTCATCCCATGCATTCGCTTAAATGCACATACCTGACAATTGCATACACAAACACCTAGTCATGTTGCATTCATTAAATGATGCTATCACCTCTACACTAGGCACCATCATCCTCCAAATTCGTGTGGGCCCCTATACCATTCCATAATTGTTTTACATTTTGGAGGGGGAGTTCTAATATAACCTGTTACTTGGAAAACCCTGGATGCATGTCATGGGTTGTGTTCCTTCCACTTTGCATCATTGTGTAAAGTTTGAACATGAAGGACACACTTATACCATTCCAGCAGACCCCTCACCTTTCAAAACATGCAACATGCTTTACTAACCCAATGATGTGCTCATACCTATCAAGCCGTCTACCTCCGTGACTACTACCACTTCACCTACACCTCCACCTACCAATAAAACCACTGCTTCTACTGCACATACCTCCTCCATTCCTACTGATGCCATAACCTCCATGGCTAACCCATCAGCTTCCCTATCCATTAACTCCACCTCCGCATTGACCTCTGAGACATTATCCATACTGGCTACCTACATACCAACCACTGATCCCTTGGAAGGTGTTTTTCAATGCCTCACTCTGGGTGAGTACCACCTATATGGTGTCAACACATTTCTTACTCCACAAGAGTATGGAAGCCTTCACCAACACCCTCACTACGATCACTGTATAGGAGAACGTCTCCTTTATGGTCCTCCTCACCTTCGTACTAGTATCACATATGGGGGACTTGATACTACCACTTACACACCCGAACCACCATCACAAACCTATCCATTTTCTGCTGACTTCCAATCACTTACCAATCGCCATTTCACCCACACCTTCTTGCACCAATGTGCGTGGAAGGGTTTTGGTTTTGGATTTTATGAGCAAGGCTTCCATATCGTTATGCCATGTACCACCCACAAACATAACGACCGTAGTGGTATCGCATTTCTCAAACCACCTACCAAATAGGTCCGTATTAAAGTCATTAAGGACACTAGCTCTTCTACAGCTTCTTCACCCACTCCACATTCATCACCATCTTCACCGACGGAGTCGATGGATCCTGAATCTATCCCTCCTAATTTTTTATTTCATAAAAACCATTTCTTTGGGGCCTCTGACTTATCAATGCGAGGGCAAGGCCCCTTCCACTCTTCCCTTCATGTATCCTGAGATGATCGATGATGATACACCTTCAATTAACGTTATTCAATGTCAGGATGATGAATCCATACTCACCTACCTTGGTACAAAAGAATCATATATTCATCAGTCATTACCCTCTGAGACACAAACCATGTTGAATGAATCGACTATCGAGATCAACATTCACACTCAGGACGACCCACACACCCTAAAGATTAGATAATCTTTAGATGCTGCTGAACAGGAAGCCATCACTTCTTTTCTCAGAGATCATAACCATGCTTTTGCTTGGTCTTACATAGACATGCCTGGTATTGACCCCACTATAGTGGTCCAAAATATCATAACTGTTCCTGATGCCAAACCCATCAAACAAAAGCTGAGGAAAATGCACCCTCACATTGCTCTTCTCATCAAAGAAGAACTTCAGTGCCTTATTTCTATTTCCTTCATCTTACCCATTGATTGTCCTCGGTGGATTTCTAACATTGTCCCTATCACTAAAGTAACCGGGGGACTCCGCATTTGTAATGACTTCCGTGACCTCAACCTAGCCTACCTAAAAGATGAATTTCCCTTACCTGGTATTGATCAACTAGTTGACCTTACCACTGGTCACAAGATGCTATCACTCATGGATGGTTTCTTGGGTTATAATAAAATTTTTCTTGCCTGGAAGATCAACATAAAACCTCATTCATCACCCCTTGGAGGACCTTCTACTATCAAGTCATGCCTTTCAGCCTTAAAAATGGTGGTGCCACATATCAGCGGGATATGACTTACATCTTCCATGACATCATGCATCGCATATTGGAAGATTACGTGGATGATATCTTGGCCAAATCTAAATGCCACTCTGATCACCTTGCCATCCTCAAAACCATCTTTGACCGTCTCATTAAATATTACGTCCACCTTCAGCCTAAGAAGTGCATCTTCGTGGTTCTCTCAGGAAATCTCTTGGGATTTATCATTTCCCTCCGTGGTATAGAAGTTGACCCTGCTAAAGTCAAGTCCATTATGGAAATGCCTCCACCCACTAACCTTAAACAACTCCATAGCCTGCAAAGGTAAGTTGCAGTCTATTCGCCATTTCATTTCACAATTATTGGATCGGTGCCAACCGTTTCATCATCTATTCAAGAAGGATTTCTCGTTTAAATGGGATGATGAATACCATAAAGCTTTTGAGGTCCTAAAATAATACCTTCTCCAACCACCCATACTCATCCCACCTAAAGACAATCAACCTTTTTACCTATATATCTTCTACCGATCACTCCTTAGGAGCCATGCTCGCTCATCGTGATGAACAACACAGGAAGCAGATGGTTTATTACATCATCCGTACTCTTTTGGACTATAAAACCTAATACAACCATCCTAAAAAACTTTGCTTAGCCTTATTTTTCATTGCCACCAAACTCCGTCATTACCTACTCAACCACAAAACCTATGTTGTGACCAACACCGACCCATTACACTTCATGTACACCAAACCTTATCAAAATTAGCATGCCGCATGATGGCTTATGCTTTTAGCTAATATTTACCTTGAATTCATTCATCAAAAGTACATCAAGGGCCAAGATATCACTAACCAATTGGCCGATGCACCTATTTCTAGGGATCAACCCTCTAATTTCGACTTTCTAGATGAGTCGATTGCTACCCTTTCCCTGGACGAACCTCCTTACCAAATGAAACTCTTTTTCGATGGTTCTAAGTGTCAGCGTGGGGGTGGGGCTGGTATTATCCTCATTCCTCTTGATGGTGAACCCATGCCTTTATTTTTCAAATTATATTTTGAATGTACAAACAACATTTCTGAATACAAAGCACTCGTACTTAGTCTCCAAGCTTCTTATGCCCTCGATGTAAAATCAATCAACATATTTGGTGATTCTCAATTGGTTGTAAACCAAGTCAATGATATGTACCAATTTCGTAACAAGATACTTCAAAACTATAAACATCATTTAGACATACTTTTGACCACCTTTGACTGTTACACCCTTCAAACCATCCCATGTTCAACCAACAAATTTGCAGATAGCATGGCTTGCTTAGCTTCCCAAATACCTGCTTCACCCACCGATTCTAAAATATTTATTACCATACAATGACTCCAATCACCTTATTATTCACCTCATGATGTTTACTCGATCGAAACCGCTACCCTTGACCCGAGTGACCTTTGGTATAAACAATACTCTGACTACCTTTCTCTCTCCATCTTACCTCCTGATCTCACATGTAATGGACAACGTGCCTTCCTTAAAAAGGTCTCTCATTACGTCATCCTGGGGGGAATCCTATATAAGCACGGCTTTGATGGTATTCTCTTACGATGTCTCACGAGTTTTGAAATTCCTTATACCATTAAGAAGGTTCATGATGGCATATGTGGAGGACACTTCAGTGGCCTTGTTGTTGCTAAGCGTATTTTTCACCTAGGCTATTACTGGTCGACCCTTAACCATGATTGTTGTGACTACGTCAAACATTGTGTAAAATGCCAACAACATTCCAATATTCATCATACACCCAGTCATGCCTTATAGGTCACTCGTGACCTTTGACCCTTCTCTCAATGGGGTTTGGATCTTGTTAGAGAGATCAATCCTCATTCATCCCAACACCATCAATGGATCATCACTGCTACCAAATACTATACAAAATGGGTAGAATCCACACCACTCATCTCCACGAAAGATAAGAAAATATATGAGTTTATTAACCACCACATCATTTGTCGCTTTGGTGTTCCTCATCACCTCATCACTGATAATGTAAAATAATTCAAAAACAAAACATTGCAAAAATTTTGTGACACCTTCAGCATTCAGCTTAGTTTCTCATCACCTTATTACCCACAAACCAATGGCCAAGCCGAATCCACTAACAAAACCTTAAACAAAATTCCTATGAAAGTGGTTGAAGATACTGGGAAGGATTGGCATATGCACATTCCTTTTGCCCTATGGGCATACTGCACTAGTATTCACACTTCCACTGTGGCCACACCCTTTTCTTTGGTCTACAATACAGAGGTAGTTCTACCTCTTGAAGTCTAGATCCCCTCACTTAGTATTTCTCTCCATGACATGCTCAATGATGATGACTTTTGTCAGGACCGTTTAGCATAGCTAGAGTTATTAGATGAACTTCATCTTAACGCTCTGGATCACCTTCAAGTTTACCAAAAACGTATCAAATGTGCCTATGACAAACGTGTCCATGAATGAACATTCCAAGTTAGTGACCTTGTCCTGAAAGAAAATCAACACGTAACCAAAGCAGAAAAAAGTAAACAAGGAAAATTTGGTCCTAATTGGCTTGGACCATACATCATAACTCATACCTATGGATCAAGTACTTATCATTTATCTTCGCTTGAGGGTAAACCTGAACCTGAGCCCCTTAACACCTTTCCTCTTCGACCATTCTATTGTTGAATTTTATTCCTACCTCACCTTTTGTCTCTTTCCATGATCATCAATTGAGTTCCATTCACTCCATACACCTCACCAATGATTAAACAAGAATCATGTAAGTACCCGTCACTAGTTATCTTCTCTTAAATATGTGTACCATAGCGCTGCACATAGCATGATTCTCATGGATACTTTTTGTCTACCTTTAGATGAGATCCCATGGTTGTTTCACCTTGCCTTTTGAACAAGAGTTCTATCTTTCACCTTGGTCTTGTCCATGATTGCAAAGACCTAACAATGGGACCAAACTCCTTGAGTCAAACTTCTAATAAAAATATGACTCCCTCAAAAGGACATCTTCCTCTCAACAATTGCTACCAGAAATAGACTGCTCCCACAAAGGACAACTATGTAAAGCTATTAAAAAAAAATGAGAGAAACTGAAGATTCCAGCATCAATCAACTTCACAAAGACCTCAAGGAGTTCAATTTTTCCCATATAGACTTCCCGCATCGATCAGTCTATCTCAACTATAAGTTAAAACACTTAACCTTTTTTTCATGGACTTGCCCATTGTGACCTTGGATCTCTTACCTGACAAACATGATACCTCATGCCACATAAATATTTAACCACCTTTCACCCTTCTCACCATTCCCACTTGCATTTCCTAACTGCCTCAAGGGACTTCTTGGGACTTAGACATTTGGTGATCATATGACTACTTTTCACTGTAGAACAATCAATCATGCAATGTCTTTAGGGTCTTACGTTCATCACCTCCTACAAGGTATGATCTACTCGGTATGATCCCACCCAATCAGGTGGCTTTATTTCCCCCTCTTATATTTTAACCATCTTTGTTTACATTTTGATTACCTTATACAGGACTTGGTCCTCGATGCTTACTTTTGGGGTAATCTTCTTCTTTCACCACAATCACATTCACCTACATATTTTTACCTATAATCCACCCACACCTAACAAACCTAAACCCACAACATGCCCAAAAACCTACCAACTCATTTTCATACCTCCTCATATTCTTCCCTATCTCATGGGAGAACTACATTGACCTAAGGTCCCTTTTCACCGAGACTATGTAGGCAATACTCCAAGGGCGTGGGGCCCTTGGAGGTTAGCTCGGCCATCCTCTACCCTCAACAATTCATCTTCCATGTGCCTCACAATACATCACACCTAACTCCGTTTCCCTTTTATACCCAACATTGGAAATTAAACCACATACATAACAAGTTGTTTCATATTTTAAACATTATCATAGCATACATTTATTACACCTACCATTTCTCTATCATCATTATGCATAGATTATACCACATCTCACATATGACCCATAGTATCATTCATTGCAAAAAATATGAATCAAAAATTCACCTACTTTCAACACAACCATGCCTAAGAAACCTGACTCAATCCATGCCTACAACCTAACTCAACCATGCCTAAACCGACATAAATCAATCATGCGTAACAACCCTGACTCAATCCGTGCCTATAACCTGACTCAATTATGCCTAAATCAACTTGACTCAATCCCTACCTAAACTGACCTGACTCCATCATGCCTAACTCACCTAATTTACATCCTTACCAAAACAACAAATCCATATCTCATCTAACACAAGCCATAAATCATAATCTCATAAGCCCATCAACTAATCAAAAAAAATAAATAATAAAATACCATGTATCTCATCATATAAATAAATAATGTGTATCTCCAATATACATGGCTATCTCATCATGTCCATCATCTCAAAAATGTCGGCACGTAGGCTGATATACAAAAAAAATGTCATCGGCACGCAGGCTAGTATATACTTGAAATATAAAAATCACTTGTACATCCTCACTATCTTTGGCATGCAGGACGGTATGTGATAAAAAAATACAACTATCTTCGGCACATAGGATGGTATATATATCTCAAAAATAGCTATCATCCATTAAAAACTAGGTGACCGCATATCAGACATCTCACCGGATGTCCTCCATCTCTGTGTCACCTGTACCCTTAACCTCCTATGTCCCTACTGGCACCTCACCTAGAGCTAGTCTCTGTGCACTGGTGGCCTCTCCCTAATTAGGCCTCGGAGCTCACTGACCTCCTGTGCTCTCCACACTATGAGTGTGGGATATCGTCCTCTCACTGGATGCCTGTTGTGCCTTGTACTCGGCATAGGATATGAAATCTATCTTGGTTGCCATAAGCTGGTCCTAATAATATCTTGCCTCACCTAGGGCATCCCGTAACTTGGATATAGGCATGGTTTGTGGTGGTCCCATAGGTCTTAGCCCCTGTACCTACCCTACTGAACCCTACCCTGCACCTACTTGTGTACTGAGGCCTACTCCCTGAGCTTGTGGTGGTGCCCCCTACCCTTATGCCTGTATCTGGGCTTGTAAGGCCCCAATCTATGCCTAGGCTATGGCTAGCTGGCCTTGTAAACCCACCACTTGAGCCTGTAAGGCTGCCACCTGACCATCCCCCCTGACCATCTCCATCTCATCCATCAGCCATCTGGACCTACAGAATAGCCACCTGTACGTGTAGCTTTGCTACCTCTTCCTCCAAACCCTCCAGTTGTGTCTGCAATATACCCAACTAGGTAATCAACGTAGCTACCTGCCCCTATAGGGCGTCTCTCTACACTATAATGGTAGCTAGGTCTGGCTGCCCTGGTTTGGGTGGTAAGGCTCATAACTGAGCTTCCCACCACTACCTGTACCTATCTATACATCCGTCATCATCTATCTTCTGATCTACTGACTGCTTCTCCTCCCCTATGGGAACTATAGGCTGTGCTAGAGGTAAGGACCTCTCCATGTCATCTCTCCGATACTATGGGAAGGGTAGAGGAATGTCCTGTAAGAGCCCGAACTACCATAGAACTCTGTCTACTGGGATCATCTCATCCTCCCAAACACGTTGACCTTTTATCCATCTCTCTAGCTGGAGCTCAGCTACCTCCTCATGCATATGCCTGTATGAGGGGAATCCTAGATATGACCTCCATATAATGTCCACTCTAGATAATCCCTCTGGTAACTATCGAAAATGGGCCACATCATGTGTCATTCTATCTGATCTCCATTCTCCAATCACCAACACCCATCTCCTGTACCCTACCCACAAAAATCTAGGTGGGAATGCATCTGATCAGGGCATCCCTATAGGTCGCACGCACACTATGTTCTCATATGCCCAATAATGTAGTATAAATGTACAACACAGCCTAAACCTGCACAACCGACCATATGCCCATAGCTCTTTGTATAGTTGTACCAAGAATGTTGGTGCCTAGGAAAATCAGGTCTCATATACCATCATGTCATGGAGTACCCCCATCAGTGATTGGGGAAAGCATCCACCCTCTGCATCTAGTAGTGCATAGCAACACACTACCTCCATCAATAAAACCACTAGCCTCGTCTCCTTCAGATGGGCTAGGTAAATCTCTCCATAGCTCAAACTAGCACTATGGAATCTCAAATTAGCCTCTCCCTCACCAAAAATAGTCCCAATCAACTCCTCCGAGGCCTTGAAGGAGATAGAAAACACCTGGGCACCCAATATGGGTAACCGCAGAATATGGAACATGTCCTCTGATGAGTGCATTGTTTGGCTCATTAATATCATTTCTTCAGGCCAAAAATAATCTTTTTGATATGACTTATTAGTATATGGGGATGTTTTGTGTGGTTATATCTTAGTAGGTTTAATGCATTTTCCTTACTATAGTTTATGAAAACCGATTATCACATGAACCTGCCACTAACTGTCTTTGTGAGATCAAATGTGATGATGTGTGCAGGGAATGATGGAAGTTGCTGCTGGTTAAGGAGACTGAGTTTGAAGCATGTGGTTGAAGACTGTTTCCATAAAATTGATCTATTAGCTTGGGCTTGATTCTAACATCCCGTAGAAATTTATGTGTTTTAATTAGTATTTGATGGACAATGTTTAATGCCGCCTGATATGGCAGATCTTGTAACCAACATTATCTATATGAAGACTTCGTCTTCAGAACTTGGTAGTACCACTTTTTTGATCTACTGTAGGAGATTATCTGCATAAAGTTCTTGATTATTTTTATTGTCTATGTTATGAACTTATTTCTAAGTTAATGAAAGCCATGACATTTTGAGAATCAGAAGTTGTTGATCCCTCTATCTCGAGGAAGAGCAAGGGCCCACTCGACTGAGGAGATACGAGGTTATTTTGAGTTCATGCATACAATTCTTTGATTAGATTTACTACAATTGTCATTTGTAAAATCTTACATGCATGCTTTGATTAACTGTATATGCTTTCTCCTTTACTGCTTTCACTCAGAATAGATGCTTTTGTTATGAAAATCTAGTTAACGAATAGTCTTTCTTTCTGCTAAATTCCATTTATACAGTTGTGATTTCATTTGTTAAGAATAGTGTGTGCGTATTTCATTTCACAGGAAGAAGATTAGTTGTTAAATTTCCTTACATCACAAAAAGTTGAATTTTGTAGAATTGTATTTCATTTTCATAGATTTGAATTGCATTTCCATAGAATAGTCACTAAACTAAACAACCCCCCAACATAACCAACGTATAACTGGTTCTCCTAGACTCCATTGCATACTGCTTAGGACACAACCCTGGTTTAGAATGACACTGACAGAGATTATGTTAGTTAAATGATTGGAAGAATAAAATGACCCATCATTTTTGGCACCATTTCCAGGGACATAACCATAAGCTCCATTATTTTTATTCCATATGCTATGGGTGTTAATGGAGTTCTTATAGGAAACTAGTAGTTCTCTCGGACCTCGATTTAAACCAAGCAACCTGGATGCATAGGTCGCGAGATAACCAAGGGAGATTTATAACACGCAATATTCAACAAATCTCTGTAGACACTTCACAAGAAAGAAACACTGAGAGTGATACCGATTCCAAATCAACGCCTAGAACCTCTTCTGAGCATTCTGTATCCTCTTCACACCACTCAGAAATGGGGGACCTTGGGAATGCTGAAGACCAACCTTTAGGATGAACCTTTACATATCCCATTCTCCTCGATGTAGATGAGGATGCACCCATGAAAAACATCTCACCATCCATCCTCCCCCTCTTTCGAGGAATGACCAAAGATGACCCTGATTAGATTCTTTTTGAATTTAAAATATTGTGCCAGACATATGACTACTAAACTGACAATAAAAAACTCAATCTACTTCCCTCCACTCTCAAAGATTCTACTATGAGATGGTTTATGGGGTTACCATCTAACTCCATTAATTCCTGGGAAGCCATGGAAATAGCCTTCCTAGATAAGTACCAAGACTATTTTAGGGGAAGGGAAAGGAAGGAATAGTTCTTCCAAATATGGAAAAAGGAAGATGAGAATCTAGAGGATTATCTGGATAGATTCCTCTTTCTCCATAAATGTAGTGGGTATGAGTTACATGTAGACATCACTAAAACAATCTTTCTTAAAGGACTAGATGAGGAAACCAAGGATTCCCTCCATCTCATGGGAGGAGGAAACGTGCATAAAATGACAATAGAAAAAATCACTGAGCTATGTAGAAGATACTCTAAAACACATGGAGGAATACGAAGAAAAAAAACATCCAAGTCTTTGGGTACCTCTAAACTTCTAGAAGAAATAGCCAACATGAAAACAGACATTCTTCTGCAATTAACATCCACCATAGATGGAATCAAGGCAAAATCCACCCCTACTAAAGAACCATTGGACATGTATTGCCCTAAATTTCAGAAGAGACACCCCTTGAGAGAATGTCCTTTGGATGTCACAGACATGTGCTTAATCTGCGAAGTTATTGAACATGACACTAAACTTTTCACACTTTTACCACAGTTAAAAGGAGGTTTGAATTCCATCTCTTAAACAAGTTTTGAATTAAATTTTGTCCAAAGACCAAACAATCAGGGTGGGTTCCCGTCTAGACCAACTCAGAATCCCTGGAGAATTCCATGGCTGAATCAAGCCTCTCAGTCTTCTTGGGGACAACGTGAGTGGGAAAACTCAAACTAGATGACTTATCCATATCCACCACCTTGGAAAAATCCCTACACTCAGCTAGGTTGGGCTCCACCACCCGCAACCAATCCTTGACACAATCAACAGTGGGGTCCTCAACAAAATTTTAGCCAAAATGAGTCCTAGGCACCACCACAAAATGGTAATCAACAACGCAGGTTCTAGCAGCCACAACAAGCTTTAATGCCTCCACATCAAGCCTACCAAAACCAAGGACAAGCAACACAAACAAAACTTCTGGCCCAACCAGTATCCAATCCTAAAAATCAATAGACAACTTTAATTGATGACACAGACCCAAGTAACACCATGTAGGTTAACACTATTGGTAATTTATGACTACGATCTGGTAAAATATTGAACCCTCCTGTTGTTATCATAGAACTCCCTAATGATGCCGATAAGGAAGAGAACCTTGAGGGTAATACTGGTTCTTCACCAATGCCAGATAAACAGGATGATCAAATACCCAAACAGACTACAACCCCTTTTCCTGAGCGATTATAGGACACTCGAACTATAGATGAAAGAAAACTAGTTCAGGAATTGAAAAAAGTACATATTGAGGTCCCACTGCTACGTGCAATAAAGGACATCCCTGAACTGAACCAAACCATTAGAAACAAGTGTATAAAAACACCAAGAAGGAAAAATAAATACCCAAAAACTGTCAGAGTCGAAGGGAATTTGGCTGATTTAGTTGTTGGCACCCTTATCTCACCAAAATATGGGGATCCTGGGAGTCCTATCATTACTATTTGTATAAACAACCAGTCAATATCTAATGTTTTGGTGGATCTTGGTGTTGCTATTAATGTCATCACAATATAAATGTTTAACCTACTATCCTTAATAGGACTTCAACCGACCAACACTGTTTTGTAGTTAGTAGATCAATCCATTGCTGTACCTGATGGTGTGGTTGAAGATATAATGGTCACTGTTGAATCATGGGAGTACCCAGTTGATTTCATGGTTTTGCAGCCTAAATCTTGAAAGTTGGGATATCCAGTCATCTTGGGAAGACCTTGGTTGGCTACAGTTGCTGCTTACATTGACTGTAGGTCAGGAAACATGACAATTCTAAATGGGTAGAAATCCAAACACATTTCATTATATCCTCTTTCCCAACCTTATACAAACAATTGTGACCAGGTATGGGTGGATTATTTGGATGTTAACTCGTTGAGTTCTTCTTTTCTGGCCACTATTGCAGTACATAATCATATGGCGGAAGCTATAGAGTCATATACACTGACTGATTCTAAGGACTCTGCAACTACAGAAATCAGTACTATTGCTATGTAATCTGGAATACTAGCATTAGACATCTCTTCTACTATTTCTCTGGTAGACATTACCTTTGTTGAGTTTGGTAGGAAACTCTATGCTTATAATTCTAAACATTTAGTTCCTAATTTCTATTGTCCTTTAACCAAGATTCTGTCTTTTGACAACATATCCATCCTGCACATGCTTCAACACCATGTTTAACCATTGAATTCTTTTATCACTAGTACAGAGCTTGCTCTTGCGAATGATACCAAGTAGGTGCTTGTCAGTATGGTTAGAGAGCTGATTATAGATAGTGACTTAGAGGTCAATCAAGAAGCTAGGGTGTTTGAGGTTCTGAAGAAACATTCCCATGCTTTTTCTTGGGATTACACTGATATGAAAGGAATTCATCCTAGCATCTGTACACATCATATTTACACCAATGACGTCAAACCTATAAGGTAGCCGCAACAAAGAATCAATCCAGCATTGAGAGACATAGTCAAAACTGAGATCGAAAAAATCCTAAAGGTAGGTTTCATCTATCCTATATCTGATAGTTAGTCGGTTTCCCCATTAGTTATTATTCCCAAGAAGAATGGTAAGTGGAAAATATGTGTTGATTACAGGGAACTTAACAAAGCCATACGGAAGGATTATTTTTCCCTTCCTTTCATTAACCAAGTCCTGGACAATTTGGCTAGCAAGAAATATTTTTCTTTCTTGGATGGGTTTAGTGGATATAATCAAATTAGTATTGCCCCTCTTGATCAGGATAAGACTACTTTTACGTGCCCTTGGGATACATTCACTTACAGAGTCTTACCTTTTGTGCTTTGTAATGCCCCTACTACGTTTTAGCGGGCAGGCTTGGCTATTTTTTAGATCTTGCTAATGATTGTGTTGAGGTTTACATGGATGATTTCACTGTCCATGGATCCACTTTTGAAGAATCTTTGAATAATATTTAGAAAGTACTCAGTTGATGTGAACAACACCAACTATCTCCGAGTCATGAAAAATGTCTAATGATGGTTGATCAAGGAATTGTCTTAGGTCACCATGTTTCAGCCCAAGGTATATAGGTGGATCCCAAAAAGATATCAATCATCACCCAGTTACCTACACCAGCTAATCAAACTGACATCAAAAGTTTCCTTGGTCATGAAGGTTATTATCACTGATTCATAAAATATTTTAGCAAAATTGCTGCCCCAATGTTTTCACTACTAACCAAAGATTGTGTTTTCGAATGGTCTCCTCAGTTTCAACAAACATTTGATTCTATCAAAGAAAAGATGACAACAACCCCTATCTTACGTGGCCCTGACTGGGGATAACCTTTCCATATCCACACTGATGCTTCTAATACATCCATGGGCTCTGTCCTTGGACAAAAAGATTCAGAAGATCATATGTATGCAATTTATTTTATCAGCAAAAATATGACTCCTATGGAAAATAATTACAATAATATGGAAAAAGAGTTTCTAGCTGTTGTCTATGCTTTGAATAAATTTCGTCATTACATCACTGGATATAAAATTTTTGTTTACACTGACCACTCTACCATTCGATATTTGAGGAACAAATCAGTGGTTGGCGGAAGGCTTATTCACTGGTTACTCTTGTTACAAGAATTCAATCTCACTATTATAGATAAGCTTGGGAAATCCAATGTTGTTGCTAACTTTCTTTCAAGAATAAATGTTTCAGGTGATGACGAAGTAGTCTAAGATTAATTTCCTGATGAACACTTGTTTGCTATCTTGACTATGACTCCTTGGTTCGATGATCTCATGAATTATTTAACAACAAGGAAGTTTCCTACCTATTTTACTCATAAGGAAAGAAGGCGATTGGTTAGAAATAGTGAAACATATAAATGGTGTAATGGATTCTTATTTAAATGTTGTCCTGACATGATTCTTCATATGTGTGTTTGAGAGGATGAGGTACATGACATACTACGAGCTTGTCATGATGAGCCAGGAGGTGGACATTATTCAATGAAGTGAACAATTCACAAGATCCTTGGAGCAGGGTACTATTGGCCTTCCCTCCATAGGACTGTCAAAAAGTATGTGTGGTAGTGTGATGCATGCCAATGAATGGGAAAACCTACACTTTCTATAGAAATGCCTCTAAATCCTCAGTTGGTTCTAGGACCATTTGAGAAATGGGGTATTTACTTTGTTGGACCATTTGATCCTCCATCTTTCGGGAAGGAGTATCTCTTGGTATACACAGACTACGTCACCAAATGGGCTAAAGTTCAAGCATTGGCATCTGCCAACGAGGATGTTGTTGCTGATTTTCTCTATAATCAGATATTGCTATGATTTGGAGCACTAAGGGCCATTGTATCTGATTAAGATCCTCAATTTGTTTCAAATATGATTGAAGCTTTTTTGGAAATCTATAGAATCAGGCACCGGATAATGTCACCATATCACCCCCAATCCAATGGGCAAGTGGAGGTAACCAATCGAGAACTCAAGAATATTCTAACTAAGGTGGTCAATGCCGATAGAAAGAATTGGGTACCAAAGCTTCCTGAGGCTATCTGGGCCTACAATAGGACCTGGAAAACAACTATTGGTTTTTCTCCCTATGAGCTGGTCTTTGGGAAGAAACCACTGTTACCTGTCAAGTTCAAATTGTGCACCTGACGAATAGCGTTGGAAGTTGGGATCGATTTGGATGAAGCACAACGTGAATGGGTGTTACGGCTGAATGAATTAGATGAAATGCAGATGGAGGCACAACAATAGACATAAATTCGACAACATCATCAGAAAACTTGGCATGATGCTCACATAAAAAATAGACATTTCATGAGGGACAGTGGGTTTTACTCTTTGATTCCCGCTATCAGCAGTTTAAAGGCAAGTTACGTACATGTTGGTTGAGTCCCTATTAGGTAAATCAAGTGTTTGATAATGGATATGTTCGATTGACACCGATTGATGGAGACAAACGGACTCTTTTGGTGAATGGGCATAGGCTTTGAGTTTATCGCCAACCGCTGGATAAGAAGAATTTCACTGATGACATTCTGTTATGCACAAACATGCACGCTAAGGAGGCTCTTTACCTTTCAAGCATGGAGTAATCAATCTCTTGCAAATTCAATAAAGGAAGATGATCCTTCATTCGATCTTCTTCCCTTAGTTAGCAGTTTTTCTTATTGTTATTTCTAATAAATGTAGGAATTTTCATTATTTCTACAGCCGCTAATCACGTTTCATCTTGAATTACAGGGCATAGGAATTTATGGATATCGGCTGACTAAATGTGGCATGGGTAAGTGCATTTTAACTTGCTAACGATATTTCCATGCAAAACATTTCACCATGTAAGCATTTGTCATCATTATGCCATCATGAAATGATTGCTATGGTCATTCCAGATCTCTTTCCAAATCCAGCTCTATGAATGATGACATAAAAGGAGTAATGGCTCATAATCACCACATGCCTTGATGTGTCGCACACTCCAAAGATAGGATGGGTGGCATTCACTCCTCAACCATGGGATATGTGTTGTCGCAAAAATCTTAAACTCACACAAATGGCTGGTCTCATTCACTATTTTTCCACCATCACCTTTGTTTGATGTTACGCCACCCAAGGAATATGATGCCATTTGAAATTTAATGCTTCTGCAACTACTTCTTACTATTGTTGTATGCACATCAAGCACGATTGGTTTTATCGTTCACTAGACGGGAAGTGGAAGAGATGCTCTATTCTGGTTTTTTTTTGCTACCTAGTATTACTCACCTTTGGCTTTAGCATGGGACCATCAAAGACATCAGAACCTACTTCACTAGACACCTTACTCCGGAATACCGCCCTTTCACATGTATTTCATGATTTTGGATGGCTGGATTTCATTCGGCAATTTAAAGGTTTCGATGAGGGCATTGTGGAAGAATTCTTGAACAATTTTGAGTCCACCTGTTCGTAAGTTGGTGGAAGACGAGTTGAAATTACCAGTCAGGTCATTTCTGACCTATCTGGCCTGCCAAAATTTGGTTTAAAGGTTATGTCAAATGATCCTTTACAAATCCTGATTTCTCTGTTTCACGACGAAGGAGAGGAACTCCCAGAGGTCATCCTAACTCCATTGGGTGTCCAGAAGGGTGTTAAGTGGACAAGTTTACCTGGAATCTGGAGCGAGATTGCGAAATGGGTCAACCGGTATTTCATATGTTATAGCCAGGCCTCTGTTATGGGTGGTGATGCACTTAAAATTATCATCCACCTTAAAAAGGGACATGTCAACTAGTTACTTCCGGTAAATCTGCCAGAATACCTCACATACTCCATCATTAAAGTTTTCTAGAAGCACTGGTCCGGTGGAGGCAAGTCTATGATTAAACACTCAGGGTTGATTCATCTGTTGTGTTTCACACCACTCTACCTTCGATATTGAGGGAACAAATCAGGGGTTGGGGAAGCTTATTCACTGGTTACTCTTGTTGCAAGAATTAAATCTCACTATTATAGATAATCCTAGGAAATATAACGTTGTTGCTGACTTTCTTTCTAGAATAAATGTTTCAAGTGATGACAAAGCAATCCAAGACCAATTTCCTGATGAACACTTGTTTGCTATCTTGACTAAGACTCCTTGTTTCACTGATCTTGTGAATTATTTAATAACAAGGAAGTTTCCTGCTTATTTTACTCATAAGGAAAGAAGGTGATTCGTTAGAAATAGTGCAACATATAAATGGTGTAATAGATTCTTATTTAAATGTTGTCCTAACACGGTTCTTCGCAGGTGTGTTCGAGAGGATGAGGTACATGACATACTGCGAGCTTGTCATGATGAGCTAGGAGGTGGACATTATTGATTGAAGAGAAAAATTCACAAGATCCTTGGAGCAGGGTACTATTTTCCTTCCCTCCATAGGAATGTCAAAAATTATGTGTGGCAGTGTGATACATGCCAACGAATGGGAAAACCTACACTTTCTATAGAAATACCTTTGAATCCTAAGCCGGTTCTAGGACCATTTGTGAAATAGTGTATTGACTTTGTTGGACCATTTAATCCTCCATCTTTCAGGAAGAAGTATCTCTTGGTATGCACGAAATACGTCACCAAATAGGCTGAAATTTAAGCATTGGAATTTTCTAACAAGGATGTTGTTGTTGATTTTATCTACACTCGAGATATTGTTGCGATTTGGAGCGCCAAGGGCCATTATATCTGATTAAGGTCCTCAATTTGTTGCAAATATGATTGAAGCTTTCTCGGAAATCTATAGAATTAGGCACCAAAAATCATCACCATATCACCCCCAATCCAATGGGCAAGTGGAGGTAACCAATCAAGAACTTGAGAATATTCTAACTAAGGTGGTCAATGCCGATAGAAAGAATTGGGTACCAAAGCTTCCTGAGGCTGTCTGGGCCTACAACACGACCTGGAAAACAACTACTGGTTTTTCTCCCTATGAGCTGGTCTTTGGGAAGAAACCACTGTTACCTGTTGAGTTCGAATTGCACACCTGGAAAACAACGTTGGAAGTTGGGATCGATTTGGATGAAGCACTGTGTGAATGGGTGTTACAGATGAATGAATTAGATGAAATGTGGATGGAGGCACAGTAGCAGATAGAAATTCTACAACATCAGTGGAAAACTTGGCATGATGCTCACATAAAAAAAAGGACATTTCATGAGGGATAGTGGGTTTTACTCTTTGATTCCCACTATCAGTAGTTTAAAGGCAAGTTGCATACATGTTGGTTGGGTCCCTATCAGGTAAATCAAGTGTTTGATAATGGCTCTGTTCGATTGATACCGATTGATGGAGACAAACAAAATCTTCTGGTGAATGGGCATAGGCTCCGAATTTATCACCAACCGCTAGATAAGAAGACTTTCACTGATGACATTCTGTTACAAAAAGACATACATGCTGAGGAGTCTCTTTGCCTCTCAAGCATGGAGTAATCAATCTCTTGCAAATTCAATAAAGGAAGATGATCCTTCATTCGATCTTCTTCCCTTAGTTAGCAGTTTTTATTATTGTTATTTCTAATAAATGCAAGAATTTTCATTATTTCTACAGCCGCTAATCACGTTTCATCTCAAACTGTAGGGCATAGGAATCTACAGATATCGGCTGAGTAAATGTGGCATGGGTAAGTGCATTTTAACTTGCTAATGATATTTCCATGCAAAACATTTCCCCATGTATGCATTTTTCATCATTACGCCATCATGAAATGATTGCTATGGTCATTCTGGATCTCTTTCCAAATCCGGCTCTATGAATGATGACATAAAAGTAGTAATGGCTCATAATCACCACATGCCTAGATGTGTCGCACTCTCCAAAGATCAGGATGGGTGGCGATTCACTCCTCAACCATGGGATATGTGCTGCCCGCAAAAATCTTAAACTCACACGAGTGGCCAGTCTCATTCACTATTTTTCCACCGTCACCTTTGCTTAATGTTGCGCCACCTAAGGAATATGGTGCCATTTGAAATTTAATGCTTCAACAAATACTTCTTACCATTGTTGTATGCACATCAAGCATGATTGGTTTTATCAGTTCACTAGACGGGAAGTGGAAGAGAGGTTCTGTTCTGGTTTTTTCTGCTACCTAGTATTACTCACCTTCGGCTTCACCATGGGACTGCGAAAGACATCAAAACCTACTTCACCAGACACCTTACTCCGGAATGCCACCCTTTCACAGGTATTTCATGATTTTGGATGGCTGGATTTCATTCGGCAATTTGAAGGTTTCGATGAGGGCATTGTGGAAGAATTCTTGAACAATTTTGAGTCCACCTATTCGTAAGTTGGTGGAAGACGAGTTGAAATTACCAGTCAGGTCATTTCTGACCTATCTGGCCTACCAAACTTTGGTTTAAAGGTTATGATGAATGCTCCTTTACAAATCCTGATTGCTTTGTTTCACGACGAAGGAGAGGCACTCCCGGAGGTCATCCTGACTCCATTGGGTGTCCAGAAGGGTGTTAAGTGGACAAGTTTACCTGGAATCTGGAGCGAGATTGCGAAATGGGTCAACCGGTATTTCATATGCGATGGTCAGGCCTCTGTTCTGGGTGGTGATGCACTTAAAATGCTCATCCACCTTAAAAAGGGACATGTCAACAGGCCCTTTGGGTAAATCTGCCAGAATACCTCGCAGACTCCATCATTAAAGTTTTCTAGAAGCGTCGGCCTGGTGGAGGTAAGTCTATGATTAAACAACCAGGGTTGATTCATTTGTTGTGTTCACAGCAAGTCTTCTTTAGACCAAAGCGGAGGCTCGAGGGATGTGCTGGTGGTGAAGGATCCAGACCAAAGCAATTAAAATATGGTCTCTCTTCTGCACCTCGGTCTACCCTTGCATCGGGCCCTTGCCCTTCACACAACCAAGCAGAGGCAGCCAATGTTCCTGAGGATGCAGACATAGTTGGTACTCCTGAGGGTCCATCCCCTTCCATTTTTGATTCGAAAGGAAAGTGTACCATGGCCCCATATTCTTTCATGCAGCTACGGTCCCGACGGCTTAGCTCATTTTTGCAGACAGGCGGTTCCCAATCAGAGTCCTTGCTTGATGATACCACCCACATTAGGGAGGAACTGCATAAGGAGGATGACCTGGCCGCTCCATCATCTGTTATTCCGTCATCTACGGAAATTCACCCTGTGGCTCCTGAAATGCTTGACACCCAAGTGGCACCTTCTCGCAACTATCTGGAGGAAATCACGCTGTTGAAATCTCAGTTACAAGGTATGGAAGAAACAAACCTTTTATTACAAGCTGAATTTACACAAAAGACAGTAGAAAAAGTTTGGGAGATTGCTGCCCTGCAGCTTGAAGTAAGTTGTTTAAAGTGACAGCGTGATAAGAGTCTTACCCTCTTGAATAGTTTCCAATAGTTGTCCCTTCAGGAAAGGGAATTGCGGAAGGAAAATCAAAAATTAAAAAAGGAAAAAGAATCTATAGAGGAGGAAAAACAAAAAGTAACATCTATTTTAGACTTTGTCTGTCCTTTGGCCCTCAAACTGCTATCCTGTAGGAAACCCTCTTTAGTCTACAGCATGTTTGTCCAAGAACAATTTTATTCTTGGTAGTTATTTCAATTGTGTTCTCAAGCCCCTCACGAAATTCCCAATGGCCCTAGTTTTTTATCAGTTTACACGTGCAGTACTCTGGAAATTCAAAATTTGCTTTGTGAGTTTTATCTACATAACATGATAGTTACCAATGTCCCTGATTTCTTAATCAACCTATTTGTGGGTGATTTTCAAATTAAAGCCTTTCAGTCTGTATTGCAGAATCAGATAATTTGGGGTCAGCAAATGGACATTTTCAATCACACTGCTCAGTCCATCAGATTTCACATCCGCCCAACTCATTATATAGATGTCGCCCTGCAGAAAAAATTTCAATCACTTTACTATCAGGCAGGGGTTGGGGTGAATACTTCTCAGATTTTACTTCAGTGTGTCATTGATTTTGAAAATTACAGTCAGGAGAATTTTGGAGCAGCTTGGCAAGCTTGTGATAGGAGATGGGATACTTTAAGTCTGCCTTTGAAACATAGGGAGGTTCTCTCTCCCCAGAACTTGAGCTGGAGCATGCACAGGGGTGATGCCCTCATCACCATTATCAAGCAAACTACAGAGAAAACCAGCCAGTAGTACAATGATGAATGGGCAGGCCTCCAAGTATGGCCACCACTCCTCTTGAGCCCTCTCACTACTTGGCAGAACAATGCAACATAATCCCATGATAGTTTCAATAGCATGGGTGGAAATTACCTCCAATACTCAGGGCTGCAAGAACACCACAAAGCAATACGCTGATCAATTCGAGGAGTATGACATGGCTGAACAGCTTGGTAGGCGGGCAGGATGCAAATGAGTTTGCATTGGGACATGCAACAGGTAAAGTTCAGGGGGAAAATGATGAGTGCATTGTTTTGGCTCATTAATATCATTTCTTCAGGCCGAAAATACTCTTTTTGATATGACTTATTAGTATATGGGGATGTTTTGTGTGGTTATATCTTAGTAGGTTTGATGCATTTTCCTTGCTATAGTTTATGAAAACTGATTATCACATGAACCTCCTACTAACTGTCTTTGTGAGATCAAACGTGATGATGTGTGTAGGAAATGATGGAAGTTGCTGGTGGTTAAGGAGCCCGAGTTCGAAGCATGTGGCTGAAGACTGTTTCCATCAAATTGACCTATTAGCCTGGGCTTGATCCTAACAGCCCATAGAAATTTATGTGTTTTAATTGGTATTTGATGGACAGTGTTTAATGCCACCTGATATGGTGGATCTTGTAACCAACATTATCTATATGAAGACTTCGTCTTCAGAACTTGAGTACCACTTTTTTGATATACTGAAGGAGATTATCTGCATACAGTTCTTGATTATTTTTACTGTCTATGTTATGAACTTATTTCTGAGTTAATGAAAGCCACGACATTTTGAGAATCAGAAGTTGTTGATCCCTCTATCCCGAGGAAGAGCAAGGGCCCACTCGACCGAGGAGATACGAGGTATTTTGAGTTCATGCATACAGTTCTTTGATTAGATTTACTCCAATAGTCATTTGATAAATCTTACATGCATGCTTTGATTAACTGTATCTGCTTTCTCCTTTACTGCTTTCACTCAGAATAGATGCTTTTGTTATGTAAATCTAGTTAACGAATAGTCTTTCTTTCTGCTAAATTCCATTTATACAGTTGTGATTTCATTTGTTAAGAATAGTGTGTGCGTATTTCATTTTACAGGCAGAAGATTAGTTGTTAAATTTCCTTTCATCGCAAATAGTTGAATTCTATAGAATTGTATTTCATTTCCATAGATTTGAATTACATTTCCGTAGAATATTCACTAAATGAAATAACCCCCCAACAGACCCAACATATAACTGGTTCTCCTAGACTCCATTGCATACTACCTAGGACATAGCCCTGGTTTAGAATGACACTGACAAAGATTATGTTAGTTAAATGATTGGAAGAATACAACAACCCATCATCCTCTAAGGTGATAGTCATCTCACCCGTCGGTAGGTGGAATGTGTTGGTCACGGAGTCCCATCTATTGATGAGCGTGACCATCAAACTAGGCTGTTGGACTACATGTCTATAACGATGAACCCCACTCAAGCCCACTGCCTCCACATGCTACAGCTCCTAATCGAGGTCACTACGCTGTGCCATACACTATCACCAGTAGAGGTGGAACCCTGTCTTGCTTATGTAGTTGCACTCTCCCTTACATCCAATACACACACATGACATTAATTTACATATGCATCAATCCATATTCAACGATTATCATTTCCCTATACCTTATTTACACTCTACCCATCTCAACTACCTAGCCCACATCAACTTTTGGACCTTTGTGCCCACTAATGCCCGACCGGTACCCAGTTCATCCTAACCGAGCTCCAGTTCACCCGTTAACCAGCATTGGTCACCTATTTGGTGGACCGATACTGGTTCACCCTTATAAACCCCGGTTACTTGTTAACCAACATCAATCACCTGTTTGGTGACTGATACCAGCTCCACCTAACC
Organism: Taxus chinensis; assembly: GCA_019776745.2. Taxonomy (NCBI): domain Eukaryota; kingdom Viridiplantae; phylum Streptophyta; class Pinopsida; order Cupressales; family Taxaceae; genus Taxus; species Taxus chinensis. The sequence continues at coordinate 97,894,219 of CM034151.1, forward strand.
GATGTCAGCCAAACTTGACCAACACCGGTCACTGTCGCTAGAAAAATCCTGTGACTGTCCCAAAACCCGCCCTTTATCTAAAAACCTCCCCCCTACCCCCCTTTTACCCCACCTACAATGACCTAAACTACTCCTTGGACCTCCACCCATCCCCCCTATAGTATTTATTACCCTCCCCAATCCTCTTTTTGCCCTACTATTTCCCCTCATTCCCAAATTCCATTTTTAACCACCAATAAAAACCAAAAAACCAACAAAAAACCTACAAAAACCTACATATAACAATAATCTACTGCTCTAATCTATGCAAATCAACTACACGTAGAGTAGGGCGCTTACCTCGTCGTGTTGTTGTCATCTCAGTGGCACATTTAGATGCTGTACCAGTGGCCTGCACATGATCCCTCTCCAGCCTTCTGCCATCACCGAATAGCTAGCCGCAAACCTCTGACCTAATCGAATCCCTCGCAATAATCCTATAGAACCGCATTGCTTCACCAACCAAATCACTCATCCAATCACACTGCTAGCTCACTATTCCATTGTCGTTTTCCAGACACTTTTCTCTCTTCTTCTCTTTTTTTTTTCATTTTATCACTTCGTAAAATAACAAATGAATAACAAAAAACATGTATATTTTTTGTTTCTATAACCAAACCAACCTAACCAACTTCAGATTACCCTTAACCGACATCGGTCGCGTGCCCTACCTTAACCGTCGTTGGTTTACCTCTATCGACGTCATTGGTTATCCATGACCAGAATCAGGTCACCATCACTTGCGCATTGCCCTAAATTTTACCCTTTTACCCTACCCCTACTTCCTTTTTTTTACCCTCACCCAACCTTCACCCTGATCATTTACCTCCACCCACACCTTTACCCTACCCATTTACCTCACCTTTCTTGACCTTATCATTTACTACCTCCCTTTTTCCTCCTTTGGGGACTCATTATTTCCCCCCTACCTTGGCCTTCCCCATGCCGTGACCTAGATATTTGGACCTGGACCATCGCTACTGACCTTTAACCTCATGTGTTCGCTATACCTTGCGGCACTGTTACCTGTGTTGATTGACCTGGTGACCTTGCCTAGCCAATTACCGAGACCATTTATCCTAACCCTACCTTTGGTGTATCTGGAACATACCTAAATGTTCCTGCACCTAACCCACATTCTGTTTCCTGACCATATCCTATACCTTGGATATTTGAATCACTTCCACCTTGTTTGGATAAACCTATCGACCTTAGATGATGTAGAGTTTTCCTATTCTTCAACCTAGGTAGCATGCTGCAGTTTATACGTGTGTGTGTTTAACTGTTACTACCTTTGACCCTGACCGATTTACCTGAGCTTACCCGAGTATACCTTGCAACCTTTTTTCCCCTCGTTACCCACCTTTCTTTTCACTCACATTTACCTTTTTATCAAACCACATGACTGATTCTACCTTCGGCATCGTGAGTTCTTGGTTTGAGAGGGATCACCTTCACCCACACATGAGGCAATCACATCTTATTTTTGTTAGCATCGCTTACTAATACAAGATACGCAACAAAAAGGGGCAAAATGTAGACACTAAAATTAGGTCACACTCCCCTTTGGTCCCTCGACAAATAAGAACCCTTCATCACATTCACCTAGCCATGGCCCCCTTCACCCCACTAATATTAATTTAATTAATTAAATTAAATTAACTCATTATCCTCACTATATTTATTATTTAACTATCTTAATTTAAATAATATCCACACATATACCTCACTTAGACTCCTCATCAAGCCAACTCAGCCTAAGGACCTATTCTTAGTAAGTTACCATAACTAAACTAAGACTTACCTAAACCCTAAAAATCAATGCCTACATTCTCTCTAACCACATTCCCACATGATTAGAAGAAGCTCCCAGTCTAATCCATAGGGTAACGACACGAGATCTGAGGAAATCAAGAGGATCTCCAAAGGTTAGTAAACCCAGGAAATCCCACCTTGACCGACGCCGGTTACCCCTAACCGTTGACAGTTAAGCCGGAACCGCTGTCGGTTACCCTTTTAACCCCAAAATAGCCTTATTCTCAAGATTGGCTAGAAGGTTGGAAAATTTGGTTGGAAAGCATTAGCACATTCTCATAGAGATATCGCATCTTCATGAGAGTGTATTCTAGCAGAGAACATGCATGCAAGGAAGGATATCAAGCATCTTTTCTCTGCACATGGCCAATCCCAGCAATGATCTGATCTAACCAAGCAAAGAGGAATGTACATGCAGCCCATACAGAAGCTTTCCTTTAGTTGGTGACCACCTGAAGCCTTCAAACCTCTCATCAGCACCTCTATCCCTCACTCACAAGTGCACCCAAGAACCATAATCTAATTAAGTAAACATTATACTTCTCTGGTTCATTCCATTTCAGCATTATATTATCATCTTTTGTTTACCTAGCCGACCCATTGACCTCCTCCAACACTAGCCCCTCCATATACCCATTAAACCTCACCAAATCCCTCCCAAATCACCCAATACCTCATCCCGACCAACCAAAATCCTTTGTGCAATCGCAAAGGAGACCCAAAATCTCGTTTTTTGGCATTCCTAGATTTCCACAGTAATCGGTACTGGTTACACCTAACCACCATCGGTCATCCTTAACTGACATCGGTCTCTGTATTTTCCCATACAGCCTAGAACAAAGATCTACCCACCTAATTTCACCTCACCATCATTCACTTGTGATCTACTTGAGACCTCTGTTAGACTTGCAGAGACCCAGAACTAGTCACTTGACCTTCGGATCCTATTCTGACCTAGCCTGTTAGATTAGATCTATTTCTTATTTTTTTTAAGTGAGATACCTAAATCATTTTGAATTACAATATAATTTACTTTGTTTACAACATTAAATTGTTTAAAATAGTGAACGGATAGCCATCTAAGAAGTATCACACTTCCTAGATATAACATACGCTAGGCAGTTCACTGCACATATTGTTTAATTCCTTCTGGTGGTCTTGCTTTTAATTACAGGTAGTTCCTCCTAGCCAAAAGGAAGTTCTCACGATAAATTGTTGATTCAGAAGTCATATGTGTGCAACAACCCATCAACCATCATTTAAATAGGTATTCCTCCTACGCCTATTACCCTATTTGTTTCGTCAATACTTCAAAGAAATGATCTAGAAACAAGTGAAACACTCCACACCTTATGGAAGTGGTCTCGTAGCTCCAAAAATTATAATCTAGAAGATAGTTTTTCAAAATCTAATATGGTTAGTACTGACTCATTTTCAGGATTTCAGTAAGTGACCTAAAACTTTCATGGCATATATATTGTAGTTGTTCTTTGTTTTGGGAAAGCATAGTCATTTTTTTAGGTCTTTTAACCTTCTAAAATAGATTTTGGCCCTACCACTACTTGAATTGGTACTAATTTCTAAATTTGGTCCATAATTCACTTTAGTGACCATGAATTAACTTTATGATGTTTGTCTACTTCTTACGAAAAAGATATCCTCACTTTGTAGATAGAGGATTGTTCCCTAAATGGTATTCTTGTCTTATGGCCAAAATGAAGTAATTGTAATGTGCCTCCTCCTTAAGATGTGATAACACTACTAGGTGTTGAATGAGTTGTTACGAATAGTACCAAGTGAATTGCATCAAGTGAACTTAGATGATTGCTCATTCTTAGAAACATGGTGCTCCATATAAAGATTGTCCCCTCACCTTTCCTAGCTCTAAAAGCATCCTTTCATGGAATCAAATTCATGATTCTCATACATGCTTTTCCTCATATGTCTCTAATGGAGACAAATAATGCCTTAATACTTGACAAATAATGGTCCTTGATAACTCGGTGACATGACTAGCTCATTTTAGCGTGTTCTAAAGGGTGTTTAATTAACTACAAAATGGCCAAAAACGCCTTTTTAGGCCATCAAAGGAAGTAGTCTCTCATAAAAACTAAATGAGTCGATCAATCACCTTAAAAACTATTCCCTACATAATGAAACACGCTGAGTGATATTTTTAGGAATTTCCTTTGGGTGAGGGTTTATGATTTAGGGTTTAGGGCTAAGGGTTTATGCCTCAAGGTTTAGATTTTAGGGTTTAAGGTTTAGTGTTTAAGGCTCATAGTTCATATTTTAGGGTTTAGGGTTTAGGGCTCAGGGCTTATGGTTCATGGTTTAGGGTTTAGGGTTTAGAGTTTTGGGTTTATGGTTCAGGGTTAAGGGTTGAGGGTTGAGGGTTTAGGGATCAAGGTTTAAGGTTTAGGGTTTAGGGGTCAAGGTTGAGGGTTTAGGGTTTATGGCTCAAGGTTCAGAGTGTAGGGTTTAGGGATCAGTGTTGAGGGTTTAGGGTTTAGAGTTGAGGGTTCAAGGCTCAGGGTTTAGGGTTCAATTTCTAGGGTTTAGGGTTGAGGATTTAGCATTTATGGTTTAGGGTTTAGGAGTTAGGGTTAAGGATTTAGGGTTTATGGTTCAGGGTTTAGGAGTTAGGGTTTAAGGTTTAAAGGTTAGGGTTCAGGGTTTAGAGAAAATGGTTCGGGGTTTAGGGTTTAGGGATCAGGGTTTAGGGTTAAGAGTTGAGGGTTCAAGGTTTAGGGCTCAAGGTTTAGTTTTTAGGCTTTAGGGTTGAGGGTTTATGTTTAAGGGTTCAAGGTTTAGGGTTTTGGCTTAGGGTTTAGGGTTTAGGGCTCAAGGTTTAGGATTTAGGGATTAGGGTTTTGTTTTTAGGGTTTAGGGTTTAGGATTTAGGGCTTAGAGTTTAGGGTTTAGGGCTTAGGGTTTATGGTATAGGGTTTAGGGTTTAGGGCTCAAGGTTTAAGGTTTAGGGTTAAGGATTTAAGGTTTAGGAGTTAGGGTTTAAGGTTTAAAGGTCAGGGTTTAGGGTTTAGGACAAAGAGGTCAAGTTTTAGGGTTTAAGGCTTGAGGTTTAGGGTTAAGGGTTTAGGTCACAGAGTTCAAAGTTTAGGGTTTAGGGTTTAGTGTTTAGGGTTTAGGGTTTAGGGTTTAGGTTTTAGGGTTTAGGGTTTAGGGCTTAGGGTTTAGAGTTTAGGGTTTAGGGTTTAGGGGTTAGTGTTTAGGGTTTAGAGTTTAGGGTTTTAGGATTTAAGGTTTAGGGCTTAGGATTTAACATTTAGGGCTTAGGGTTTAGGGTTTAGGGCTAAGGGCTCAAGGTTTAGGGTTTAGGAGTTAGGGTGCATGGTTTAAGGTTTATGACTCAGGGTTCAGGGTTCAGAGTTATGGGTTTAAGGTCTACAGGTTAGAGATCAGGGCTCTAGATTTAGGGTTTAGGGCTAAGGGTTTAAGGTTAAGGGTTTAAGGCTTAAGGATTAGGGTGTAGGAGGATTAAAGTTTAGGGTTTATGGTTTAGGGATTAGGGTTTAGGGTTCATGGTTCATGGTTTATGGCTTAAGGTTTGGTGTTCAGAGTTACTGGTTTAAGGTTTGGGGGTTAGAGCTCGGGGCTCTGGATTTAGTATTTAGGGTTTAGGGTTTAGGGCTCAGGGTTTAGGGTCTAGGGTCAAGGGTTTAGGGTTTAGGTTTTAGGGTTTATTATTTAGTGTTTAGGGTTTAGGATTTATTATTTTGGTTTTAGGGTTTAGGGTTTATAGTTTAGGGTTTATGTCTCATGGTTGAGGGTTAAGGGTTTAGGTCACAGAGTTCAGGGTTCATCGAATTTGTAGGCAGAACATTCAAAGAGAGTCATCAAAATTTGATTTTTTTTCATCTGTTGATATTTTGAAGGAGGGAAATGTCATATTCTTGACTGTCACATCCTTCCAAAGACCCCAGTAGTCCTCAATCCTTGGATGTATAGGGAGACATTGTTACTTGGCTTCCATTTATAATGATAGAGATATTTGTAAATTCGTGTTATGACCTCTAAATCTATATGAATTTCAAGTTTCTTGGAAATCACATCACACCCTTCACTAGGATTACTGACTACCCCTATATTTTTGTTCAAGGAATTTTAAAAACATCCACGGGTTTATCATATAAGGAATTATCAATGAATGGAAGGTCACTAAGTCGTAGGTCAGGTAACTCCCATTTATTACTAAACAAGAAATATTTACCAGGAAATTGATAGCCCCTTATTGTTCTTAGCCATTCCCTTGTTTCTATGCTTATGTTTAACACTTTAGGAAGTTTTGTCAAATTTACTATCAATTCCGTTATAACACTTGAACTTTATCTTTCTCTAGAGGAGAGGATACTACAGGAAATTCAATTATGATCCTACACCTCTGCATTGATATATTCTCTATGTTTCTTTTGTTTCCTTTAAGATTAATTTTTTTGTTGTGATGGTTATTTTTTCCAACTTCCAATGGGTCATCTTGGCTTGCATAATACCATATATGGAAATATGAGAAATGTGAAATTTGTTTCAGAGTGTGAATAAATTTACATTCAAGAGCGCAAGTATATGTGGGGAGAATTTTTTTTTGGAAGAGATGTGTAATATATGCATTACAAGGCACAAGGTAGATGTCATATCCATTTAGTTACTTTTCCCACCTCTCATAAACAAGGTAGTTCTATAAGCAGACTCAATGATGGTTCTAGGCACGAGACTAGGAAATATTGATGAAATATGGTTTGGGGTTTAGGGTTTAGGGTTTAGGGCTCATGGTTTAGGGTTTAAGGTTTAGGGTTCAGGGTTCAGGGTTCAAGGTTTAGGGTTATGGTTTAGGATTTAGGTATAGGTTTAGGGTTTAGGGCTTAGTGTTTATCAATAGGGTTTATGGATCGAGTTTAAGGATTTAGGGTTTAGGGTTTATGATTTAGTGTTTAGGGATAAGGGTGTATGGTTTACGGTTTAGATTTTAGTGTTTATGGTTTAGGGTTTAGGATTTAATGTTTAGGGATTAAGGTTTAGGGTTTATGGTTTAGGGATCGGGGTTTAGGGTTTAGGTTTTAGGGTTTAGGGTTTAGGTTTTAGGGCTTAGGGCTTAGGGTATATAGTCTAGAGTTTAGGGTTTAGATTTTAGGGCTCAGGGATAAGGGTGTAGGGTTCAAGGCTTAGGGTTTAGGGTTTAGGATTTAGGGGTCAGGGTTTAGGGTTTAGGATTTAGTTTTTATGGTTTAAGGTTTAGGGTTTAGCATTTAGGGCTCATGGTTCATGGTTTAGGGTTTAGGGCTTATGGTTTAGGGTTTAGGGCTTAAGGCTTAGGGTTTAGGGCTCACGGGTAAGGGTTGAATGTTTAAGGTTTAGGGTTTAGGTTTCTCAGGTCTAGGGATCATGGTTAAAGGTTTAGGGTTTAGGGGTTAGGGCTCAAGGTTTATAGTTTAGTGTTTAGGTTTATGGCCTATGGTTTAGGGTTTCGATTGTAGAAGTTAAACGCTAAAAGATTTAGGCTGAATGCTGAAATCCTGAAAAATTACCTATGTACTGACCAGATTATACTTTAAAAAACTATCTCCTAAACCATGACTCATGGAGCTGTGAGACTAATTCCATAAGGCGTAGAGTGACTCTAAATTCTTATATTTACATAAATAAATTTAAAAAATGAAAAAATTGTACTTAAACATTTATTTATGTACATAAAAGCATGTCAAAAGCACGCATAATGTTTATACTACACAGAAAACGTACGCGTTTTACATTTTCTCTTTTCCTAAGCCATGCCTCAAGGCTTGGGATCTGGTTTGGATCCCCAAGCCTGAGGCATGGACATACACAAACACAATAAACAACATGTTTTTAAAAGAAAATGTAAAAATGCCACTTCCTCTATGATAAATCAAAATAAAACAATCGATCCATTTTTAAAAAATTATACCACGACGTAGAGCAGAGTCTCTTCTTTCTAAAAATATAATTTTTCAAATTTTTTGACTAATATAAGGTTTCCATATTATTTATTTTCTAACTATGCCTTTTTATAGCTATTTTTTGAAGTGTAAATATGTCTATCTTTCATGGTGTATATTTTTTTGGGTGATCGAAATTATACTAGCCCAAACTAGGCATAATTCTATAAATATTCAAAAAAACATCTAATTTTTGATATTTTTTGGGGTAGTTAGGGGGGCGGGGCATGGTCGGAGCTCCATTATTTTTCAAAACATAAAATTTATGTACTAGAAAAATCATAAATAAAAAAATATTTGCTAAAAAAATCTAAACAAAATGGAGCCTAAACTAGATGCTCCTAGCTATCTTTCTACCAAAGGGTTTTCAAAAATACTAAATGGTGCTCAAAAAATGGTGGGGGGCACGAAAGTCACTCTATTATGTTTTTTAACATAAAACAGGAGCATCTGTTGGTATTTTAGTTGTTTGACCCACTTAAACTTATCCATTTTCAATAAAATTTAGTAGCTTAGAAACTAGACTCAAAATTCTACGATTCATATTTCTACAACATCTTCCAATTTTGAGTGTAACTATTTCGAAAAACTCGTACAAGTTGAAGTTTTTTTTTTTTTTTTCAGAAAAATGCTTCCACTTAAGACCCCCTTTTAACCCCTACACTTGGTGCGCTTACCCAGATCCACCCTTCTTCTTTACAAAAATCACTAGTGCACCCCAAGGGGATACACTTAGATGGATTAGGCCTTTCTCCAGAAGGCCCTCAAGCTGCAACTTGATCTCGCATAGCTCAGGAGTAGACATCCAATATGGTGCTCGTGAGATAGGATTTGTACCTAGAACCAAATCTATGTGAAAATCTATCTCACGTGGGGGTGGTAACCCCGGTAGCTCCCCTGGAAATACATCCAAAAAATCTCTCAAGATGGGATGATCATCAAGGGATGGTCCACTAGACTCATCCTCAGATCTATCACTAACCGTAACAACATACATCTAACAACCCCATCACACACACAACTTAAGTTGCATAGTGGAGATGGTGCGAATGGAAACATGCCTCCTAACTCCTACTATCATTTACTCAACCCCTATATCATCTGTACAAGTAATAGTCTTATGGTAATAATCCACTCTAGCTCTGTGAGCAGAAAACCAATCCATGCCTAAGATGACTCCATAATAACCCAGAGGAAGGATGCAAAGATCCGAGATAGTGGTGAAGGGTCCCAAATCCACTACACAATCCTTTACTAAGGAGTCCTCGAAAGATTTTGGATGCATGAAAGCCATTATTGACGTTCCCAATCTAAGGCCCTCATTCTAACTATGCACCAGCCTAATAACTGATCTACTAATGATGGTGCAATAAAATGAATTAGATGAACCAGAATCAAACTCTAATGGAGGTAGGAATACCACCAATGAATTGGCATGTCCCAGTCTCAATCATTCATACTCTTAGTGCTTACCCTAGCGGTTCTTGATCGCTTCATAGATCTGATGGCTACTATGGCCCATGTCACCAATATAGGCTCTATAAATCGGTACGTCTTACCCTTGTTACTAGGGTTATGTGGGAACTCTTCTCCAATGATGTCTAGTTTAAGGTGGAGGACCACATCCATAACACCTGTTTGGTCCTCTCTAATGAGATGCGGCTCCAGCAGGTACTCTAGTGGTCTGTGTCTTGGATCCTGATGATCCAAGCTATGGACTGTTGTGGTCAATGCTGACTTGTGTTAGATCCTGCTAACTGCATGGAACACTGGTGGTGCTCACCCTGTGTCTTATATGGGACCTCTAGGAGGAGGCCCTATACTCTAAAATCCTCTTAGTGCGATCAAACCTCTAATGTGGAGTCTAGGTGAATGGTGGATGGTTCATTCCCTTACTACTGCTAGAGGTGGCTGAATATGGTGGCTTGAATGACTGACTCATGCAATACAAACCATGCCTACCATGAGGAGGAGGAACTGACCCCCTGAACCCTATTATCCTGCATCTATTAGATGTCGGCTCTGCAAACTCTGAAACCTCTAGCCTGCTAAGCATCTTTCCCATAGTCTCCTCTGCAATATAGGCCTTCTCCATGAAGCCTCAAATTCGAAGTTTGTGCAGATAATGAATCCGTGCACCGCACCAGTTCGTCAAATCCAAATTTAGGCCACCTAATGAACCTGTGAATCCTACCTACTCATTGTAAATTCATGTAGTTGAACCTATACTAAAGTAAGTCTATGAAATTGAATCTCATATTAGCTATATCATAGGTGCTTAACGGATGTCATGAAACTCATCTATCCTGGAGCTGAATAAAGGGTCCCCAGGTGGATAAGTATTTTCTCCTGAACTACTCCTCAAAGAGCTCCCAAGTAACCATCTCTGAATTAATGTGGAGCTTATACTCCTTGGTCCTCTACCAGACACTAGCTCAATCCCTCAGAAGATGGATCGCAACATGAGCTTTCGTGTTGCTAGTACAGGGAAAAGCTTGAAGCTAACCCGCTCAAGCTCACTAACTGACGGCCTCTACCTAAAGGTTTCACAATGTATCTCCAGAATAATGAGATGGTACGTAGCTTCAGGATCTCCTTCTGATATGAAATTATAAGTTGTTGACTGTAGACATCCTAGGCCTCTCTACATGCTCATCCCTCGATCTAGGACTCTAAGATCTGTCTCTGTAATTCCTGAAATCCTTTCTCCAATAATTGTCCCCTCTGTGGTGACATCTGCTCTGCTGAGCTCCACGCGGGAGTTTTCTGCCCTATGACCCTCGTTGTGTCGTGGAGATGCATAGTGGGAGCCTATAATGGATGGTTCTACCTATGTATGTCTAGAATCTGATCGTCCTCCTAAATTTCCTTAATATGTATAGCAGCATTAACATCCTGAAACATCTGTAAAATCTATGGAACCTTATTAATGTCCGCTATGACCTGACTCTGGAGGTGGTATATCTAGGTCTATGTGCATGGACCCTTCAGTCTAGATCCATGCTTCTCCTACATAAGACCAAGGTGAGAGTTAGTTCATCATTCTAGGATTTTCAGCCATTACATTAACTCTATTCGGTTCAACTAATTAATATACAATCTTTCATACAATGTTGTTTATCTAGAGTTAAGAGTATCTGAACTAGGTTTAATGTTCATGTCTCACATTTTCAAGTGTGCCGAAGGGTCCAAGCTTTGAACCTATGAGGATTGGATAACAAGGGATTTCGCTCCGCTAATTGCCAATGTCCTTAATCATGGGGGACCCAAGACCATTGGCTAGGTATTAGTTATAAAAATTATGGAATATTTTTTTTTTGAAAAACATGCCTATAAGGTTTTTCAACCCTGTCTGCTATGCCACATTAATGTCTCTAAGGATGATGGCATGAACAATTAATCCTGATTCCATGATTACCCAAAATGGTGGAAATCTATGGGATGCCCAAGTATATTGTTTTGAACTGCATGCATAGATTTCACCGAACTCTCTAAGGACTATGTTAAATAATAACATAATTCCTACTAAAGTGGAACATGAATGCTTTTGGAAATGTGCATGCTAGTAAAAAGTGATCTCAATTAAATTCAATACCAAGGTTCCTTAATTTCCAAAATATTGAAACAACTTGCAAGGCTTTTCATTTGATCTACAGAAGTTGGGTTAGGATAATGAACACTTCAGTAGGGATCATACAGGAGTGGGACCCCTTAAAAGGGAAGAGATATTTTGGAAACAAAAGGAACAGGTACAATGGTTAAAGGAAGGAGATAAGAATATTGTATTCACCCACTTTCCACCAAATTAGTCTTGTAGCTCATCGAAGCACATAACTATGGATAGCATTCAATTTGACTCCCTTGAAATGAGGAAATTGGGCAGACTAATCCTAAAGCAGGGGAATCCAACAGGCTTCATTTCTACATTTCATTTGGCAACAATTATGTTTCCATTTTTTCTGCCCTAAATGAGAGGAGAAAAACATACTATCTTTTATAATATTCCTTCTAGCTTATTACGGAGGACATTGCAAAATCACCAATTGGTTTAAGCATGTTTCTGAACACAGAATCTCCATCAAGTTGTGTTTACCATAAGCATAAAGGAAAAACTCTTGGATTTAGGATGGCTTTCCCATATAATTTTATCAACAGGGCTTTTGGAATTTGCCCATTAAGATATATAGTTTTGGAGGTTGGTTGAGGAATGCTTCGATTTGAGTAAGTGAAATATCTTTCGAAGTCCTTAATTACACTCATCTAGCTTTGATTTCCTAATACTAGCAAACCTGGAATAATACCATTGTTGAATATCATCCAATGTTACTACTTATGTATATGCACCGTATATAAGTGATGACTGAAAGGATAAAACCACTTTACACAGTCCGCATAAAAAGTGAAGTGCAAGTTTTGCTAGAAGTAAGGAGGTTTGCATGGTTCTAGTGTAGGGTAAAAATTGGGTAGATGAATAGTTTTGGCACAAGAATATTCTTCAGATCTATGGGGGCAGGGTAGCAGACCCCACCCCTCCTGCCATGTTCCATATAGCCTTAGACCACTGTAAAAGCATAGTGAAAATAAAGTATGGACTAGTGGATTTTTCACTATCCTTATTACCACTAGATTTTTCTTTATCTGACTCAGTGGATTGACATGGATCCAAACTTGTACTCTACTTCTATCTCATTCTCTAGTTGTCATCAATGGGGAACCTTCTCCTACGTTTAATATATACCTCACAGAGGAATTAGTTTTTATAGGTGACTCACTCTCTCCCTTTTTGTTTATAGCTGTGATGGAGTCTCTTGGGCCATTATTAACTACTGCCATTAAATGGAAAAAAACTTACAGGTATCCAACTTGTGCGTACAGGAAGTGTTGCTTTTGACTTACACTTATCACTTTGTGGATGACTCTTCTATACTGGGGGAAGCCTCTAAGAGTAGAAGCATCTCAAGATTGCCTACTATTCTACACCTTTTCTCTCATGTTACTAGACAGGATATTAATGTAAGGAAAATCCAACATCATTTTCTTTCATTGCCCCCCATGACTTACATGCTAGGATATCCTTCAGATGATTGAGACTATTTTGTAACGCCCGCTAAAAATCATCCACTTGAGAACCAATAAACAACCTAGGTTTAGTTAGAAAAAAATATGGAATATTTTTTTTTTCTTAAAAAGTGTTAACAACCAAAGTCTCAAGGACAATTAAATTCAACTAATAACTTTTCCCATTATAACAATTACTAATTCCACATTATAAAGCAATAAGTGTAATAAATCCACACCTAGCTCAAATCTCCTTAGGGATTAATTTAATCACTAATTACATTGACATTTTAGCTAAATATTTCCTTATTAAAATTTTAGGGTTAAGGGACCAAAACAATTGAATACCCAAGGTATTTAATTCCATAAGCTCTAAGACAACAACAAGGTTTAATTACAATGGGGAAAAGAATACATATTTAAAATCATCAGAGTAAATTCGTATTTACCCACTCCCAGAACTTAGTTAAAGATTCAACATGATTTTATCTCATAATTAATGCACTCTAAAAATTCCTTAAAATATTCCCATTGGATAGGAAATTTCCTCACCTTTCCATTGATATAAAGAAGTCCTCCTAACTCCTCATATTTCTCAAGTTATGGGCCAACAGACATTGGGAGGAAAATTTTTCCCAAAGGCGGGCCTGTGGGCCTGGGGAAGAAATTTTTCCCTTAGCATTCTTGGGTGAAAAGTGCATTTCACCTCCGTGCGCCCATAAGCCTGCAGTGGGGCTTCACGCTTAAAAGAAAATTTTTGAACTAGGGGTCCGCTAAGGACACATGTCTAAAATCTATGCCTAGGCGGGAAGGCGGGTCACAGGGGGTAAAATTGAATTTTTTCCTTATTATAAATATATATATATATATACATATATATATATATATATATATATATTTTGAAAGGGAGAAAGGGTTGAAAATTACCTCCTCCTCTGCTGGCACGTAGAGACACCACATGTTAGTCCCAATTTCCAAGCGAGGGAGTGGGCTGGTGGGGAAAACTTAGATAATTTGACTTTTTAAAGAAAAAAGTTTAAAGGTTTGAGAATCTTAGTGCCTCCACCGATGCGTCATGAAGACACATGTTAGCCATCCATTGGCTGCAGGTAGGTGGGCCGGTGGGGAAATTTTAGAAAATTTTCTAAAAATTTTTAAAAATGCAAAAGGTAAAAAGGAACCCACTCCTCCGCCGACGCCTTGTGACGCCATGTGGCAACACCTGATTGGCTGCGGGCCAGCAGGGAAGCGGAGGAAACTTAGAAAATTTTCCCAAATTTTTTAAAAGGTTAAGTTTAATTTTGCAGGTCTGTGAAAGACGAGAAATGGCAAAAGTAGGGCGGCGGGTCCGCGGGGGTAATTTTCCGAATTTTTTTTTTTAGACTTAAGTGATTTTTGACAAAAAGTAAGGCCTACGAGTTAACGGAGTAGTAGGGAAATTTGTTCCTTTGGCATTTTTGACCAAAAATCGCTAAGGGAAACTTTGGGCCCACGGGTTTGCCAAGGAAATTTTTACAATTTTTTTTTAATTTACAGTTAGGATTATTTATGACACCAAATGAATAAAAACTTCAGAAGGCCATAACTTTTGATAGAGAACTCGGTTATGGAAAAACAAGGATTTTTTGGAAAGCTCTCGAAGTCCTCTTTGCACAAGATTCATTAATTTTTAATTTTGAAAAAATTTAAGGGGTCAATTTTGAGAAAACATCTTTCTGTGACTTAGAAAGTGAACTGGTATTTTTAACTTATAAATTATTTGTTCAAATCCACCATTTATTCTTTCTCAACATGCCAAATAGACATGGAGGATTTCACTTGGAAGAATTTTAGGATAGATTTCAAGGATTAAATTGTTTGATTGAAGATCAATTCGAATTTCACCAATTTAACAGCAAAAACACTGAAGAAATTGTTTGAGCCCGATTTTGAAAGGTTCTATGAAAATTTCTTAAGTATCATAGTTTGTTTGGGATCGTTCTGATCTTTCTTAGCATGTATTAATGTTTCAAATGTCTTTCCTACTCTTCAGGGTCATTCTGTGCATTTGGTAAAACATTTTCTAGTTTTGAAACATCTAACAAAAATCTAATTCGAAAGATTCTATTTTTCATTTATCATCTTCTAAGTATTAGAAATCATTCTAGATCCAATCTAACTCATTAAATTGATTCAAATCAACGTATTCAAATGTCAAATTACAATTTTGATTTTCAAAACTTTCATTTTTAAAGAATAGAGAATTATGAAATTTCTTCATACGTATTCTTTTTTTTCATCTTTCCAATAGAGATTTCAAATTACATTCAACAATAAGACTTCCAATGAAAGCAATATCATTTGAACAAAGTAACCACTTCTATTTATATAGATCAAATACAACTTTACAATCACAACTCTTTCTCATTACATTCCTTTTTACAACATAATAGAGAGTATATTTCTTTCACATTCAAAGGGGATTTCTTTTCCAAAACATAGTAACTCTTCAACACAAAATGTATATTAAATTGTCATCCACATCAAGTGGGGAAATGGTTTACAAATGTAATTTCGCAAGGGACTTTTAGAATTTTGTCTTCTTCATCAATTACAGTATACATAATACAATTTCTTCCACATTTATTCAAAAATAGAGAACAGAGTATATCTCTTTCACAATTCAATTTACAACTTTCATAGCCAATACAACACATCTTTCCATCAAAAATAATGTACAAGGTTATACACTTCAAAGTGGGAAGGGGTTACAATAAGAATAATTTAAACAAGGACTATCAAACTTGTCTTTTTCTTAGCTCTAGAACAAAAACATGCATATTTATCATTCTTCTAATTTGATCACCACAAGATTAGGGGAAGGGCAACACTTTCCACCCAACCAAAACATTCAATGAAAAGTAGAATCCATTCTTCTTCATTTTCCCCCGAGCCCAAACAACAAATATATAAGATATGTGATCCAACTAATGGCAACAACATGCTTCCACAAACACTCCAGCAATATTTTCACAATAAAACATAGTCCAACATAGAATGTATTTTACAACTACATTAATGCATGAAAAACATTACTTAGGCTTCATCAAACAAGCCAAATGAGCAAGAAACTATGGGGGATGCTTCGTATGCCTCCCAAAAGGGAAAATGGGTATCACCACCTGAATTAAAAACCACCAAAATATAGTATATCAAAACCCTGACATTCCTTATGCCTCCCCCAAGTACCCCTTATTCCTCACATTTCCTTATGCCTCCCCAACCTCTTATGACACCCCATAAAGAGTAAATAAATGAAAGATATTTCTTTGTAAGGTGGAACCTAAATCCAAACTCCCTCCACACTTATACCTCCCCAAAAAACTTGTGCCTCCAACAAAATGAACCCCATAGTCTTCTCCTACACCATACCTAGGCCATCTACCCAACAACCCACAGACATGCCAAAATATTCACACAATAACATTTACAATCATAAAAAAAGAGCATTTCAAGAGCCAAGCTCTTACCTCTCCTTGATGGAGTTTCACAAGTTCCAAACAACTGTTGTTTGCAAACAAAAAATCCAAAAATCCACCAAACAACAAGCATGCAACAATATTAAAACTTCTCCAACAACAAGAGCTCCCAAAACAACAAGGAATTCACCCAAGAATGAAGTCTATAAGGTGAAGCAACCCAAAAAAGGCAAGGAATTCAAATTTTATAGAAGAGGGAAGGGAAGAGGATGAGGTGGATCCATGTAGGATGCCACATCACACATCCTCAACCCCAACCCCCAAAACTCAACTTCATTCTCCAATGCATAATAAATGGGTGGGTGAATAATATGACAAATTACTTACATACTCCAAAACAAGCCCACACCCCAAAGGACTGACACTAAAAGCATGTAAGAAAGTGCAATAAAATTATTCAGCTTGACTTATATAAAAACGCACAAAGAGGGTCTAAATTGAACCCTCTAACTATAGGCTAGGTTGGTATATAAATTTAAGAGACATGGGATAAGTTTAACTTGTCCCACAAGTCTCCAAAATCATCTTCCAAGGACAAATTCAAATTTTAAGAAGGTGGAGTGTTTCTTACTCCAAAATCAACTTACATATCCCTTAGACATTATTTACAACACTTGATCCAAGAGCCAACAACTCTATTAATTGCATTCTCATGACCCTTTTTGATTAATTAATTCATCACAATTAATAAATATCGAAAGGGGGTAAACACATCACTTAATAAACACATACAAACATCAATAAAAAGGAACCAAATAAATAAATACACATAACCCTTGGTCACATTTAAAGGTGATCCCCCCATGGGAATCCCTAACACAATAAAACACACATAAATAAATACAAGTTACCATGGTGACCTTGTTGAATTACTCTAGAATTCCAATATGGTTTGTCTCCAATCCCCGGATGTTTGTTGTGACATTTTTAACCTGCATAATACAAATACCCATTCGGCCTCATGGCCATATCAGAACATCCAAATGAACATAATATAATTTTAAAATCATCAATATATATATATATATATATATATATATATATATATATATATATATATATATATATATATATATATGAATCACAACAACATCCAGACAATCAACAATATCACTTACAATTTCATCAACAACTATATAATCATCAATTTTAAATTCAATTTTCTTAGTCTACTCAATATATCCAAATATCACATGTCTTAACAACATCCATAAATATATATATAACCATGTCCAACAGCATGTCAATATCTATATAAAATGTCTCTAACAATCTTCATGCATCATATATGAATTAGAGTCAACAAAAATCAATAATCTGACATCTAACACCATATTAAATCAAAACTATAATAATGTCTATAATATAGTCAGTAGTATCATGATCAATCTCAAAAGTGTCGAAGGGAAGTGGGCACTCATCCTTCTCCCCTTAGAGTCGAATTCCTCTTGGAAGTCACTAGAAATAGAGATAGGAACAAATGCAATAGAAAAAGGATCACTCCACTAGGGGATTGCTTGCTTCAAACAAAGGTGGGTCTACAAAACCTAAGTTTGGTCCAATGCAATTCGGCAAGAAGAAGGAGAATTCAAAAGAGTTCAATAGAGTCTTAAGAGTAACCACCAAGTAGAGGAATAATAAGGAGAATTCCATGAGTTGAGAAAGACCACATAGTTTCCTAAGGAATACAACATACTACAGTAACAAAATTTAAAGTTTCCACTAGTGTTAAATTATGCTTTCATAATTCGTTGTTTAGGCAAGGCTAGCAGAATCAACCAAGGCCACAATTTTGTATGAGAGACATCTTCACTCAAGTTCCCACAATTTGAGGTCACACAAGATGAGGTTAATCAACGAGGAAGGACACCTAAATCAGCAAGCATTTACAATCGAGGAACTATTTATGGAAAACACTTCTAAAACTTGAGAGGGTACAATTAAATTTTCATGGTAATATTAAGAAATTTCATGACCACAAGGTTTCCTATAGTCTAATTTTTACACTTTTATTTTAAGAATCGAATAGACCACACCAACCAATCTAGAGATGTCAACCATTTAGCAAAATAAAAATATATATATCTCCCCTAACAATTAACATATCAATACAAGAAGTACCATTCACAATAACACAATGGGATTCATTTATCTTATTTCCTGATCATGCTCAGAATTTTCAGTCCCAATTTCCAAGTGAGGGAGCGGGCTGGAGGGGAAAACTTAGATAATTCATATTTTTGAAGAAAAAGGTTTAAAGGTTTGAGAATTTCAGCACCTCCATCAACGCGTTGTGAAGAAACGCATCAACCATCCATTGGCTACGGGTAGGTAGGCCAGCGGGGAAATTTTAGAAAATTTTCCAATTTTTTTCCGAAACTCAAAAGGAAAAAAGGAACCCGGTCCTCTGCCGACACCTCGTGATACCACGTGGCAACACCTGATTGGCTGTGGGATGGCGGGGAGGTAAAGGAAACTTAGAAAATTTTCCCAAAAATTTTAAAAGGCTAAGTTTGATTTTGTGGATCTGCGAAAGATGATAAAAGGGAAAAGCGGGGGGGTGGGTCTGCAGGGGAAACTTTCCCAAAATTTCATTTTCGGACTTAGGTGATTTTTGACAAAAAGTAAGGCTTGCGGGTTAGCGGAGCGGTGGGGAAATTTTTTGCTTTGGCATTTTTTACCAAAAATCGCTAAGGGAAACTTTGGGCCCGCGAGTCCGCCAAGGAAGTTTTTCCAATTTTCTTTTTTTACTGTTAGGGTTATTTATAATGCCAAATGAATAAAAACTTCATAAGGCCATAAATTTTTACAGAGAACTTGCTTTTGGGAAAACGAGGATTTTTTGGAAAGCTCTTAAAGGCCTCTTTGCACAAAAATCATTAATTTTTAAATTTGATAAATTTTCAGGGGTCAATTTTGAGAAAACGTCTTTCTATGACTTCAAAAGTGAACTGGTATTTTTAACTTATAAATTATTTGTTCAAATCTGTCATTTATTCTTTCTCAACATGCCAAATAGACATGGAGGATTTCACTTGGAAGAACTTAGGATAGATTTCAAGGATTAAATTGTTTGATTGAAGATCAATTCAAATTTCACCAATTTAACAGCAAAAACACCTAAGAAATTGTTTGAGCCCGATTTTGAAAGGTTCTATGATTTTTTTTTAAGTATTATAGTTTTTTTGGGATCATTTTGATCTTTCTTAGCATTTATTAATGTTTCAAATGCCTTTCCTACTCTACAGGGTCGTTCTAAACATTTGGTAAAACATTTTCCAGTTTTGAAACATCTAACAGAGATCTAATTTGAAAGATTCTATTTTCCATTTATCATCTTCTAAGTATTAGAAATCATTCCAGATCCAATCTAACTCAGTAAGTTGATTCAAATCAACGTATTCAAATGCCAAATTACAATTCTGATTTTCAAAACTTTCATTTCTAAAGAACAGAGCATTATGACATTTCTTCACACGTATTCTTTTTTTCATCTTTCCAATAGATCTTTCAAATTACATTCAACAATAAGACTTCCAATGAAAGAAATATCATTTGAACAAAGTAACCACTTCTATTTATATAGATCAAATACAACTTTACAATCACAACTCTTTCTCATTACATTCCTTTTTACAACAGAATACATAGTATATTTCTTTCACATTCAAAGGGGATTTCTTTTCCAAAACATAGTAACTCTTCAACACAAAATGCATATTAAATTATCATCCACATCAAGTGGGGAAATGCTTTACAAAGTAGTTTCGCAAGGTACTGTCAGAACTTTGTCTTCTTCCTCAATTATAATATACAAAATACAATTTCTTCCACATTTATTCTAAAACAGAGAACAGAGCATATCTTTTTCACAATTAAATTTACAACTTTCATAGCCAATACAACACATCTTTCCATCACAAATAATGTACAAGGTCATCCACTTCAAAGTTGGAAGGGGTTACAATAAGAATAATCTAAACAAGGACTTTCAAACTTGTCTTTTTGTCAGCTCAAGAACAACAACATGTAGATTTCTCATTCTTCTAATTTGATCACCACAAGAGTAGGGGAAAGGCAATGCTCTCCACCCAGCCAAGACATCCAATACAAAGGATAATCCATCCTTCTTCATTGGTCCCCGATCCCCAACTAGAAATCAATAAGAGATGTAATCCAACTCATGGCAACAACATGCTTCCACAAACACTCAAGCAACATTTTCCAATAAAACACAGTCCAAAACAAAATGTAGTTTACAACTACATTAAAGCATGAAAAACATTACTGAGGCTTCATCAAGCAAGCCAAATGAGAAAGAAACTATGGGGGATGCTTCTTATGTCTCCCAAAAGGGAAAATGGGTATCACCACCTGAATTACAAACCACCAAAATATAGTATATCAAAACCCTGACATTCCTTATGCCTCCCCCAAGTACCCCTTATTCCTCACATTTCCTTATGCCTTCCCAACCTCTTAAAGCACCCCATAATGAGTAAAGAAATGCAAGCTATTTCTTTGTAAGGTGGAACCTAAATCCCAACTCCCTCCACACTTATACCTCCCCAAAATACTTGTGCCTCCCACAAAATGAACCCCATAGTCTTATCCTACACCATACCTAGGCTATCTACCCAACGACCCACAAACATGCCAAAAAATTCACATAATAACATTTACATTCATAAAAAAAGAGCATTTCAAGAGCCAAGCTCTTACCTCTCCATGATGGAGTTTCCCAAGTTCCAAACATCAGTTTTTTCCAAATGAACAATCCCAAAATCCACCAAACAAAAAGCATGCAAAAATCTTCAAACTTCTCCAACAGCAAGGAATTCACCCAAAAATGATGTCTACAATGTGAAGAAATCCAAAACAAGGAAATGAATTTAAATTTTATAGAAGAGGGAAGGGAAGAGGATGAGGTGGATCCATGTAGGATGCCACATCACACATCCTCAACCCCAACCCCAAAAAGTGAACTTCACTCTCCAATGCATAATAAATGGGTGGGTGAATAATATGAAAGATTACTTACATACTCCAAAATAAGCCCACACCCCAAAGGACTAACATTAAAAGCATGTAAGAAAGTACAATAAAGCATTCAACTTGACTTATAAAAACACACAAAGAATGTCTAAATTGAACCCTCCAACTATAGGCAAGGTTGGTAATAAATTTAAGAGGCATGGGACAAGTTTAACTTGTCCCACAAGTCTCCAAAATCATCTTCCAAGGACAAATTCAAATTTCAAGAAGGTAGAGTGTTTCTTACTCCAAAATCAACTTACATATCCCTTACACATTACTTACAACACTTGATCCAAGAGCCAACAACTCTATTAATTACATTCTCATGACCCATTTTGATTAATTAATTCATAACAATATGATTACTCACATTAATTCACCACAATTAATAAATAATGAAAGGGGTGAACACATCACTTAATAAACACATACAAACATCAATAAAAAGGAACCAAATAAATAAATACACATAACCCTTGGTCACATTTAAAGGTGATCCCCCCATGGAAATCCCTAACACAGTCAAACACACACAAACAAATACAAGTTACCATGGTTACCTTGTTGAATTCATCTAGAATTCTAATGTGGTTGGTCTCCAATCCCCGGATTTTTGTTGTGATATTTTGAACCTGTAGAATACAAATACCCATTTGGCCTCATGGCCATATCAGAACATCCAAATGAATATAATATAATTTCAAAATCATCAATATATATATGATATCACATACATACATCATCTACTCATATATAGCCATAGTATCACATGTCCAAATATATATATATATATATATATATGAATCACAACAACATCCAGACAATCAACAATATCACTTACAATTTCATCAACAACTATATAATCATCAATTTTAAATTCAATTTTCTCAGTCTACTCAATATATCTAAATATCACATGTCCTAACAACATCCATAAATATATATATAACCATGTCCAACAGCATGTCAATATCTATATAAAATGTCTCTAACAATCTTCATGCATCATATATGAATCAGAGTCAATAGAAATCAATGATATGACATCTAACACCATACTAAATCAAAACTACAATAATGTCTATAATATAGTCAGCAGTATCATGATCAATCTCAAAAGTGTCGAAGGGAAGTGGGAACTACATCCTCCTCCCCTTAGAGTCAACTTCCTCCTGGAAGTCACTAGAAAGAGAGATAGGAACAAATGCATTAGAAAAAGGATCACTCCACTATGGGATTGCTTGCTTAAAACAAAGGTGGGTCTACAGAACCTAAGTTTGGTCCAATGCAATTTAGCAAGAAGAAGGGAGATAACAAGTGATGAGTTCTAAAATTTCTGCAAGAAAGGCTACGAACATTTAAATCTAAAGAGTAAATTTATGCTTTCAATCAAGATACAACACATAAAAATATATCATGAAGAGTTCAATAGAGTCTTAAGAGTAACCACCAAGTAGAGGAATAATAAGGAGAATTCCATGCGTTGAGAAAGACCACATAGTTTCCCAAGGAATACAACATAATACGGTAACAAAATTTAAGGTTTCCACTAGGGTTAAATTATGCTTTCATAATTCGTTGTTTAGGCAAGGCTAGCAAAATCAACCAAGGCCACAATTTTGTACGAGAGGCATGTTTACTCAATTTCCCACAATTTGAGGTCACACAAGATGATGTTAATCAATAAGGAAGGACACCTAAATCAGCAAGCATTTACAATCGAGGAACTATTTATAGAAAAAACTTCTATAACTCGAGAGTGTACAGTTAAATTTTCATGGTAATATTAAGAAATTTCATGACCACAAGGTTTCCTATAGTCTGATTTTTACACTTTTATTTTAAGAATCGAACACACCACACCAACCAATTTGGAGACATTAACCATTTAGCAAAATAAAAATATATATATCTCCCCTAGCAACTAACATATCAATACAAGAAGTACCATTCACAATAACACAATGGGATTCATTTATCTTATTTCCTGATCAAGCTCGCAATAATCACAAAGAGATAAAAAGCATAAATCGTAACACCAAAGAGCACTCAAGGTCTCTAGGGAGAAGAACAAGAAGAAAATAAGACTTCCCAAAGTTATTTTATATCCTTAACATATGTTGCCTTAAAATTACAATAACTTAGGTCTCCAAGGATAAGACAACACGTAGGGAGGTTGCTTAAACAAGAGATAAGTTTCAAACCAAAAAGGCCACAACTCACACTTGCCGAGCTATGGGACAATAAGGGTATGTTGACCCAAAAATGCCACAAAGAAAGGCACATACCTCTATGAACAAGAAGGTACTAAGCAACTAGAACACACTACTATCCACCATGTGCTTCACAATTTTGGGTAGGTGACATAACTACAGGTTCAACTATACATTGTACTCAATACACATAAATCTTACTTATTTATAAATCAACTCATTAAGTCAAAAGCTGTAGTTTCGTTTGCTAAGCACATTCCTTTAAGATTTTTCTTAATTAAACTTCCTCCTATTATGACATCACAAGTTTGTGTTATAAGGACCATTAAGGGGGCATGATATCTCACCATTCTGTAAAGGTGAAAAAAAGAAAAAGTATTTATTTTACTCCCAGGGGAGGTGTATGGACAATTTTTTTTCCCTTTCTACTCTTCTACATGGTTTTTATTTCTTCTATTAATCTACCAAGGTTAAAGCAAGGACCATTTTTTCTTTCTATGTTCCTGTTTATTTGTTAAGCTTCAAGGCCAAATCTCCTCAATTATAGTTTTATGATGTTTAGGTGAGTTAACTTGTCAACAAAATTTAATGAGAAGGAAGGGTAAACATATCACCCTATTACTTTTATGGGAGAGAGAGGTAAATCAACACACCAAAATTTTAATTCTAAGGAAACAAGAGACATTCAACATAGAAAACACATTATTAATTTTGTAAGAACTAGGAAACAATCAACCAACATGGATCACAACAATATTTTGAGAGTTTTCTACTAATTAAAAGTATCATAAAACATTCTTAGTGGTTTTCTACAAGTTCTCAAAGGAAGTTACAAGGAAGACCCATTAAGGAAGCATAATTACTTTTACTAATCTACTAGGGTTTAACAATGTTTGTTGTTTTGGAGAAAACATTTTTACTCACATGATAAGACAAGGAAAGTTTTCAAATCTACACCCATATTACCACATGATACCACCAACCAAGAAATCAAAATGGCAAGGAAGGATTTTAACTATAAGAAAACTACATACTCACTAGAAAGCATCAATTGTAAACAGCCAATCAGCTATCTTATTCAACATGGCTTTAAGACCAAGAGTTACAGTTTCGCAAGAAGAATCCCATTATAATATACCATTGAGATTAATTAATAAAGGTCTAATTACACTAACATCCCTAGTGGCATGGTCCAAAAGACTCAAGGCATCCATAAGTGTCTCCACGTAATTTTAAATTAATAGGTCATAGAGTGTTATTCATAGCAACTGAAAAATTTAAGGAAAGGGTAGACTTATTTCTGGGTCAAGAGGGAAACCAAACACACTTAATTCACACATAAAATACTCGAATGAGATTAATTCTAACAATAATTACCAAGATGCATACAATCCACCAGTCACTACTTTATATAATGAAATAAGGAAATCTTGATAAAACTTAGCATGCCATCGAAGAGAAGCCACTACCAGACAAACACTTTTCCACTAACATCCATAGCCATCCAAAAGCAAACTGATCCCACCATAATTCATCAGCCCATAATTAAACACCTCTACTCTGATGAGGTTCAAGATCTTACCGGATTGTAAGAGAATCACCACCACCGCTAACAGGCTACCAACTAGAATGCACAACATAACAAACTCTCTATCTAGCAAGGTCGAGAAATGAAAGAGTCACTCCAAGATATGAGGCACATTAAGATTTCGTGCACCCAAAACCAAGGCATAACTTTAAGCACCTAAGAAGACATTTAAGACCCCTAGGGTGTAGCCCCATACGGTGAAATGTCACAATACAAGAAGAATAGAACCAGCTCATCATCAAGCAAGAAGGAACCACATAACATTTAGCTAAGTAGAAAACAACATAATGAGCTCTGAGTCACCAATCAAAATAAAATCTAATAAATTTCGACAATCAAGGAAAGTGGCTAAGTAGCCGTATTGAAAAGTCTGAAAATTCTTGCAAAATAAATAAACAAATAAAAGAGCTTCAGAGCTTCTCAAATCAATCATAAAATAAGATGCTGGTCCTTGATAAAGTAACACAATATTATGAATATAAATTATAGATGTCAACATCACAGTCACTCCATAGCCCTTCATGGCCGCCAATAGGGGTACTTTGCCTCGAGGTCAGTTCCAAGGACACATACATAGGATTGGGTCATAATCTACACCCAGACTTAATGTCCACTCTCCCATATGGGTAACAAAATGAAAAACTAACAACCATACCAAATTTCCTAACTACTGAATGAAGGAAGCTCTAACAAGCTTCTAATTAACTCTTCCCGACCCCAGATCACAATCACTATTGTCCATCCACAAGAACCACACCATACAATTTATCATTCCAACCACTCCAATAAGGAAGGGTCTTAAAAGGGCTTAACACATCATACAATTAAATCAAATTTTAGGAATTGTAAAACAACACATTTTCAAAGGGGGAACCAAGTTTCCACTACACTAGAAGTTAAAAAAAAACAATTTAATTTGACATTCTTAGTTACCCAGCTTTAGAAAAAATGCTACTAAGAAAGCACAACAAATCAAACAACTTATTATTTTATTATGATTTTAATTCTGGTAGTTTAAATGAACAGAGTAAGGTAATATTTCTGCATACGTATTTTTGTTCAATTTTTTTTAAACAAGGTTGTTTTCTAGATTTAAAAGTGTTCTAGGTTTATAGTTCATGTCTCAATTTTTCTAGTGTGCCCAAGGGTCCAAGCTTTAAACCTACGGCTCTGATACCAAGTGTGATGCCAGCTAAAAACAACCCACTTGAGACCTATGAACAACCTAGGTTTAATTACAAAATTATGGAATAATTTTTTTTGTTGAAAAGTGTTAACAACCATAGTCTCAAGGACAATTAAATTCAATGGATAAATTTTCCCATTATAATAATTACTAATTCCACATTATAAAGCAACAAGTGTAATAAGTCCACACCTAGCTCAAATCTCCTTAGGGATTAGTTTAATCACTAATTGCATTGATATTTTACCTAAATATTCCCTGAACAAAATTTTAACGTTAAGGAATCAAAAAAATTAAATACCCAAGGTATTTAATTTCAAAAGATCTAAGACAAGAGTAAGGTTTCATTACAATGGGGGAAAATAATACATATTTAAAATCATCAGAGTAAATTCTTACTTACCCACTCCCAGAACTCGGTTAAGAATTCAATTTGATTTTTCTCACATTTAATGCTCTAAAAACTTCCCTAAAACATTCCCATTAGATAGGAAATTTCTTCACCTTTCCATTGATATAAAGAAGTCCGCCTAACTCCTCATATTTCTCAAGTTATGGGCTGGCGGACCTTGGGAGGAAACTTTTTCCCAAAGGCAGGCCTGCGGGCCTGGGGAAGAAATTTTTCCCTTAGCACTCTTGGGTGAAAAGCACATTTCAGATCCACATGCCCATGGCGGGGCTTCACACCTAAAAGGAAAATATTGAACTAGGGGTCCACTAAGGACACGTGTCCAAAATCTATGCCTAGGCGGGAAGGCGGGTCTCCAAAGGTAAAATTGAATTTTTGCCTTATTATATATATTTTTTGAAAGGGCGAAAGGGTTGAAAATTACCTACTCCTCCGTTGGTACGTAGAGATGCCACGTGTCAGTCCCAATTTTCAAGCAGGGGAGTGGACTGGCGGGGCAAACTTAGATAATTTGACTTTTTAAAGAAAAAGGTTTAAAGACATGTGTCAGCCATCCATTGGTTAATGGTAGGTGGGCTGGCGGTGAAATTTTAGAAAAATTTCTAAAATTTTTCCGAAATGCAAAAGACAAAAAGGAACCCGCTCCTACGTCGACGCCTCATGATGCCACGTGGAAAAACCTGATTAGCTGCGGGCCAATGGAGGAAACTTAGAATTTTTTTCCAAAAATTTTAAAAGGCTAAGTTTGATTTTACGGGTCCGCAAAAGATGACAAAAGGAAAAAGCGGGGTGGCGGGTCTGCGGGGGAAATTTTCCTAAAATTTCTTTTTCGGAATTTACTAATTTTTGACAAAAAACAAGGCCTGTGAGTTAGCGAAGAGGTGGGGAAATTTGTTCATTTGGTGATTTTGACCAAAAAGCACTAAGGGAAACTTCGGGCCTGCGGGTCCACCAAGGAATTTTTTCTTATTTTTTTCTTTTTTTTTTACAGTTAGGATTATTTATGACACCAAATGAAGAAAGACTTCAGAAGGCCATAACTTTGATAGAGAAATTAGTTTAAGGAAAACGAGGACTTTTTGGAAATCTCTCTACCAAATAGACATGAAGGATTTCACTTGGAAGAATTTAGGATAGATTTCAAGGATTGAATTGTTTGATTGAAGATCAATTCGAATTTCACCAATTTAACAGCAAAAATGCCTAAGAAATTGTTTGAGCTCAATTTTGAAAGGTTCTATGAAAATTTCTTAAGTATTATAGTTTGTTTGGGATCATTTTAATCTTTCTTAGCATGTATTAATGTTTCAAATGTATTTCCTAGTCTGCAAGGTCATTCTGTGCATTCGGTAAAACATTTGCCAATTTTGAAACATCTAACAGAGATCTAATTTGAAAGATTCTATTTTCCATTTATCATCTTCTAAGTATTAGAAATCATTCTAGATCCAATCTAACTCATTAAGTTGATTCAAATCAACGTATTCAAATTCTAAATTACACTTATGATTTTCAAAACTTTCATTTCTAAAGAACAGAGAATTATGACATTTATTCATATGTATTCTTTTTTTTCATCTTTACAATAGAGATTTCAAATTACATTCAATAATCATACTTCCAATGAAAGCAATATCATTTGAACAAAGTAACCACTTCTATTTATATAGATCAAATACAACTTTACAATCATAACTCTTTCTCATTACATTCCTTTTTACAACAGAATAAAGAGTATATTTCTTTCACATTCCAAGGGGATTTCTTTTCCAAAGCATAGTAACTCTTCAGCGTTAAATGTATATTAAATTATCATCCACATCAAGTGGGG
Source organism: Taxus chinensis (assembly GCA_019776745.2). Classification (NCBI taxonomy): domain Eukaryota; kingdom Viridiplantae; phylum Streptophyta; class Pinopsida; order Cupressales; family Taxaceae; genus Taxus; species Taxus chinensis. The sequence continues at coordinate 97,922,888 of CM034151.1, forward strand.
AAATGGTTTACAAAATTAGTTTCGTAAGGGACTGTCAGAATTTTTTTTTCTTCCTCAATTACAATATACATAATACAATTTCTTCCACATTTATTCAAAAATAGAGAACAAAGTATATCTCTTTCACAATTAAATTTACAACTTTCATAGCCAATACAACACATCTTTCCATCACAAATAATGTACAAGGTCATACACTTCAAAGTGGGAAGGGGTTACAATAAGAATAATCTCAACAAGGAATGTTAAACTTGTTTTTTTCTTAGCTCTAGAACAGAAACATATAAATTTCAAATTCTTCTAATTTGATCACCACAATAGCAAGGGAAAGGTGACACTCTCCACCCAACCAAGACATCCAATGAAAAAGAGAATCCATCTTTCTTCATTCACCCCTTATCCCCAACCACAAAGCAATAAGAGATGTGATCCAACTCATAACAACAACAGACTTCCACAAACACTCAAGCAACATTTTCACAATAAAACACAGTCCAAGATAGAATTTAGTTTACAACTATATTAAAGCATGACAAACATTATTGAGGCTTCATCAAACAAGCCAAAGGAGCAAGAAACTATGGGGGATGCTTCTTATGCCTCCCAAAAGGGAAAATGGGTATCACCACCTGAATTACAAACCATCAAAATATAGTATATCAAAACCCTTACATTCCTTATGCCTTCCCCAAGTACCCCTTATTCCTCACATTTCCTTATGCCTCCCCAACCTCTTATGGCACCCCATAATGAGTAAAGAAAAGAAAGCTTTTTCTTTGTAAGGTGGAACCCAAATCCCAACTCCCTCCACACATATACCTACCCAAAACACTTGTGCCTCCCACAAAATGAACCCCATAGTCTTCTCCTACACCATAGCTAGGCCATCTACCCAATATCCCATAAACATGCCAAAACACTCACATAATAACATTTACATTCATAAAAAAAAGAGCATTTCAAGAGCTAAGCTCTTACCTCTCCACGATGGAGTTTACCAAGTTCCAAACAACAATTGTTTCCAAATAAAAAATCCAAAAATCCACCGAACAACAAGCATGCAAAAATCTTCAAACTTCTCCAACAGCAAGAGCTACCAAAACAACAAGGAATTCGTCCAAGAATGAAGTCTACAAGGTGAAGCAACCCAAAACAAGGCAAAGAATTCAAATTTTATAGAAGAGGGGAGGGAAGAGGATGAGGTGGATCCATTTAGGATGCGACATCACACGTCCTCAACCCCAAACCTAAAAATTCAACTTCATTCTCCAATGCATAATAAATGGGTGGGTGAATAATTTATGATAGATTACTTACATACTCCAAAACAAGGCCAGAATAATCCCTCACAGAATCGCAACAGTAGAAACTAATATGCAGAAATTATTACAGATCTCAAATAAAATTGCAGAATAAAATAACACAACACAAAGAGACAGTATTTAACATGGTTCACCCAATTTGGGCTACGTCCACCAAGAATCACTTGCTCAGATTTTATTACAAGCCACCGCTCTCTCAATACAATACCCAGATCCGTTTGGAGCTATGCTCAACAAACTCTACAGAATTCACAGCCGAATTCAAAACACATCTGCAATACATTTGCTTGTACATCTATCATATGCATAAGACCATATAAATAGACAACTGCTTAAGCAGTTTTACAAAACCGTGGGTATCAAAACCATGGGCAAAACCCGTCCCATTAACCTATGGGTCAAAAAACTCGCCCATATGAGAAAAGCACGTTTCCCGATATGTCGGGTGCATTTTTCGAGGCCAAAAAATTTTATGCCTAAATTTATTTTTTTTCGGGGGCTGCGCCCCCAGCCAGGCCTCAACCCCGGCGAGGATACATGAAAAGTGTACAGTACTCTTAGTGTACAGTCTTCAACACTTTCACACATGAAAAATAGGCTCCACAACCTAACAATCTCCCACTTGGAGACTAGTTTTCCTCTGAACAAGCTTCTCAACCCTTCACTAGTTTCTGTGAAGACCAACCAAAGCTAAGCACAACTTCAGTTTTTCCCTTATGACCACCTTGGTCATCATGTCTGCAGGATTCTGACTGGTATGAATCTTCTCCAACTTCAACTTCTCTTCCTCCAAAGCTGTCCTGATGAAATGGTACCTTAACTGTATATGCTTTGTCCTAGAGTGGAAAGCAGAGTTCTTAGCTAGGTGTATAGCACTCTGACTATCACTATGCAGCTTACATTCCTCCTGCTTATGCCCCAACTCCTCAAGCAATTGTTGTAACCAAATCATCTCTTTGCTTGCCTCTGTGGCAGCAACATACTCAGCCTCTGTGGTTGACAAAGCCACCAGCTTCTGTAGTCGTGAAATCCAGCTCACTGTTGTCCCACCTACAGTGTAAATATAACCTGTCGTGCTCCTCCTACTGTCTACATCTCCAGCCATATCTGAATCTACATAACCACGTAAAGTGGTGTTTGATCCACTGTAGCACAAAACTGTCCCCATGGTCCCTCTCAAATACCGAAGGATCCACTTTACTGCTTGCCAATGCTCTTTACCTGGATCACTCATAAATCTACTCACAGCTCCCACTGCATGGGCAATATCAGGCCTAGTGCATACCATGGCATACATCAAACTGCCAACTGCTGATGAGTAAGGTACCTTGGACATTTGGTTTCTCTCCTGCTCTGTCTTGGGACACTGCTCCTTTGATAACTTGAAATGGCCTGCCAAAGGAGTCCCAACCGGTTTAGCATCCTGCATATTAAACCTCTCCAAGACCTTCTTAATGTACTCTTCCTGAGATAAAGTCAGCTTCCGTTCCTTCCTATCCCGAGATATCCTCATACCAAGGATTTGTTTGGCTGCACCCAAATCCTTCATAGCAAATGATTCACTTAGCTGCTTCTTGAGTACTTTTATTTCCTGCATGTTTTTACCTGCAACCAGCATGTCATCAACATACAAACACAGGATAATATAACTTCCATCCTCAAATTTCTTTGTATACACACAATGGTCAGAATGACATCTGATATAACCTTGCTCCATCATGAAGCTATCAAATTTCTTATACCATTGACGTGGAGCTTGTTTCAGGCCATACAAGCTCTTCTTCAGTTTGCACACCATCTCCTCTTTACCTTTGACTTCATATCCTTCTGGCTGCTGCATATATAGCTCCTCCTCCAAATCGCCATGGAGAAATGCAGTCTTTACATCTAACTGTTCTAAGTGCAAGTCTTCTGCTGCCACTATTCCAAGAACAGTTCTGATAGAAGTCATTTTTACTACAGGAGAAAAAATCTCATCAAAATCTATACCTTTTTTCTGTGCAAACCCCTTGACCACCAACCGGGCCTTATATCTTTTCTTGCCTCCTTCTTCCTCTTTGACTCTAAACACCCACTTATTCTGTAATGCTCTTTTTCCTTCGGGTAGCTTTACCAAATCCCATGTCTGGTTCTCCATGAGAGCCTGATGCTCCTCATCCATGGCTTGCTCCCACTTCTTCCTGGCATCTACCTGCATTGCTTCATCAAAGCTCTCTGGTTCTCCACTATCAGTGAGTAATAAATAATAAAGAGAAGGAGAAAAACGTTCAGGTTCTCTTCTTACCCTAGAAGACCTCCTCAATATAGGAGTTTGGGGTTCCTATTGAGGGGGTTCCTGAACTAATTCATGTGTCACTTTCCCATCCGTAAGATCCTCTACCACTGCATATTCTTTCTTGGATTCTTCCCTGTTTTCCTGCAACTATTGCTTATACATGACTTTCTCATTAAAGACCACATCCCTAGATCGAATGATTTTCTTGTCCTTAATACTCCAACATTTATATCCAAAGTCATCACCACCATAACCAATGAAAGTACATTTTTCTGATTTAGCCTCTAGCTTAGTCCTATCATCCTTGTCTATGTGAACAAACACCTCACATCCAAAGACTCTAAGAAATGAATAATCAACTTTCTTACCATACCAAGCCTCCTCAGGTATGCCTCCATCCAAGGCACTTGAGGGTCCTCTGTTTATCAAGTACACAGCTGTGCTCACCGCTTCTGCCCAAAAAGAAAGAGGCAGTCCTGCATGTAACCTCATGCTCCTAGCACGTTCCATTATTGTTCTGTTCATCCTTTCTGATACCCCATTCTGCTGCGGAGTTCCTGGAACCGTCTTTTGCCTGCGGATTCCATTCTTAGAACAGTAATCATCAAATTCATTGCTGCAATACTCCCCTCCATTATCTGACCTGAGACATTTTAGCTTAAGACCTGTTTCATTCTCTACCAAGGCTTTCCATTTAACAAAAGTGTCAAATACATCAGATTTGTTTCTAATACAATAAACCCAAACTTTCCTTGTTGCATCATCAATAAAAGTAACATAATAACTTGAACCCCCAAGAGATGATACTTGAGCTGGCCCCCACACATCAGAATGCACCAGCTCTAACTTACTCTCTTTCTTTGTAGGTCCAACCTTGAGAAACCTTACTCGCTTCTGTTTCCCATATATGCAGTTCTCACATAAATCCAAACCTATTTCTGTATATCCAGGAAAATTCTTCTTTATGATGTTCATGCCCTTATGGCTCATATGACCGAGCCTATAGTGCCATAATGTTGTATCTGCATCTGAAGCCACAAGATTACAATCATTAGTACTATCAGTGGTTAAATACAAGGTTCCAACCTTCTTACCTCTTGCCACCACAAGAGCACCCTTGGTAACCTTCCAAGAGTCTAGCTGTAAATATCACAGTACAACCATCACTTCCCAACTGCCCTGCCGATATCAAATTCCTCTTAATGTAGGCACATGTCTGACATCCTTCAATAGCCAAGTATTCCCATTTTGCATCTTAACCTGAATAGAACCTTTTCCAACTATGCTGCAAGGCTCATCATCACCAAGAAAAACATGCCCAAAATCTCCTTGAACATAATCAACAAAATAATGCCTATGTGGAGAAGCATGGAAAGAAGCCCCTGAATCTAAAACCCAAGATTCAGTAATATTGTGCAAAGAAAGAATCAAAGCATCCTGACATACATTACCCGTTGCCACATTTGCCTCCTTGTTTTCTTCTTGTTGTTTCTTCTTATCCCGAAGCTCCCAACAGTCCTTCTTTGCATGCCCAGGCTTTCCACAATTCCAGCATACAATCTTGTTCTTGGATTTTGACCTTGCCCGATCTTTTGATTTTCCACGGTTTCCTCTATTCTTCTGTCTCCCTCTAGTTTCCACTGTCAAAGCATTCCCTGAAGTAGAAGATTCCCCAGAGCTTTTTCTTCACATTTCCTCGCTTAGAATCACCCCTACAACATCCTCAAACTTCAACTTCGAGTTAGCTGGAACCGAGTTACTTACCGCCATTACCAGGCTATTCCAACTCTCAGGTAAAGAGCACAGAATTAATAAAGCCCTAACTTCTTCATCAAATTCTATTGTAACCGAAGCTAGCATATTCACTACCGTATTGAAATCATTTAAATGATCTGCTACTGAACTATTCTCAGACATCTTCATATTAAACAAATTTTTCATTAAAAATATCTTATTAGAGGCAGAGGGTTTTTCATACAACTTCCCTAATGCATCCATTAGATCTTTTGTAGTCTTTTCCTTTGAAACATTAAATAATACCGAAGATGCAAGACTCAGCCGGATCGTTCCAAGTGCCTTCCGATCCAACAAATCCCATTCCGCATCTGTCATACTCGAGGGTTTGTTCACCTTCTCAGACAACGGAGTATAAAGATCCTTCTGATAAAGGTAATCTTCCATCTGCATCTTCCAAAGACTGAAATTCTACCCGTTGAATTTATCAACCCTAGATCTTCCTTCATCTGCCATAGCTCCCACTCAAGCTAAAAACTTTCCCTGCGATTCAACACTTCAGCAAACCAAACCAGGCTCTGATACCAATTGTTAGGAAATAAGGGATAAAATATGCGGAATAATCCCTCACAGAATCGCAACAGTAGAAACTAATATGCAGAAATTATTACAGATCTCAAATAAAATTACAGAATAAAATAACACAACACAAAGAGACAGTATTTAACGTGGTTCACCCAATTTGGGCTACGTCCACCAAGAATCACTTGCTCAGATTTTATTACAAGCCACCGCTCTCTCAATACAATACCCAGATCCGTTTGGAGCTATGCTCAACAAACTCTACAGAATTCACAGCCGAATTCAAAACACATCTGCAATACATTTGCTTGTACATCTATCATATGCATAAGACCATATAAATAGACAACTGCTTAAGCAATTTTACAAAACCGTGGGTATCAAAACCATGGGCAAAACCCGTCCCATAAACCTATGGGTCAAAAAACTCACCCATATGAGAAAAGCACGTTTCCCGATATGTCGGGTGCATTTTTCGAGGATACATGAAAAGTGTACAGTACTCTTAGTGTACAGTCTTCAACACTTTCACACATGAAAATAGGCTCCAAATTCATAACAATATGATTACTCACATTAATTCACCACAATTAATAAATAATGAAAGGGGGTAAACACATCACTTAATAAACACATACAAACATCAATAAAAAGGAACCAAATAAATAAATACACATAACCCTTGGTTACATTTAAAGGTGTTCCCCCCATGGGAATCCCTGACACAATCAAACGCACACAAACAAATAGAAGTTTCCATGGCGACCTTGTTGAATTCATCTAGAATTCCAGTGTGGTTGGTCTCCAATCCCCCAATGTTTGTTGTGATATTTTTAACCTGCACAATACAAATACCCCTTTGGCCTCATGGCCATATCAGAACATCCAAATGAATATAATATAATTTCAAAATCATCAATATATATATATATATATATATATATATATATATAAATCACAACAACATCCAGAAAATCAACAATATCACTTACAATTTCATCAACAGCTATATAACCATCAATTTTAAATTCAATTTTCTCGGTCTACTCAATATATCCAAATATCACATGTCCTAACAACATCCACACACACATACACACACACACAGTATATGTCCATACATACATGTCATACATCTATATAAAATGTCTATCATACATATCATGTATACATACATGTATGAATCATACATTCAACGATAATCCATGGTCAAACATCTAACATCATACTAAATCAAAACTATAATAATGTCCATCATATAGTCCACAGTATCATGATCAGTGTATACATATAGTGTCGAAGGAAAGTGGGCACTACAAGCCATCTCTCTCCTCAACGCCATACTTCTGCATACATATACGCTACTTCTCTATCTCCCTCTATATATACCTATATGTATACTTATATCCACCTTTCCTCTACATCTACCTATATCTGCCACTATGTATCTGTATATCTTTCATACAAACATGTCCCTGCCCTCGCGCATGGTGATAGTTATAGTATAGCCATATATGTATAAATATCTAAAACCAGGTTCAACAGTTACCATGCCAAGATCTTGATCGCCAGTGGAATGTCTCTTGCAATCATCATGCATCTTTTAGGATATCAGAGTCAAAAATTGGAATTCATGCTACCGACAGGGAACAGAATACGTCAAAATTAAAACTATAATCAGATATCCATAACTATTTAGTCAACACTATCAAAACCACGTATCTCACAACGTGAGTCCAGATCAAATCGGCATCATAGAGGGCACTGATAACTTCTTCCTATTGTCCAGATTAAACTGCAATTGATACCTCCAAGTTCCTTGCTATCAGATGCATTACAAGGACAAGTCAGCCACTCGTACTAAATTCTACTAGAAAGATGTCTTTGAAGTAACAGCTCTGAAATGTAATAAGTTGTCATATAAGATTCCAACATGTTCTACCCAGAGTGTGTGCATTACAACATTTCAAATCCATATACTTAGAACAAGAACATGCATATTCTTCCTCCATGGGAACATGTATCCACTCCTCAATACAATGCTATAGTTAACTGGTACGTCTTTCATCATGAACCATCCTAAAAACAACTGAAAATTCAAAGGTCCCGGCAATAGAACCAATGAATGCAGCCTAGAATTTACGAGATAACACCCTAGACACACTGGCACATCACTCAACCTAGACTGAACGCTCACCCGAAGCGCACAAAGGTACCAGGTCCTTCTTTAGGGTTGTTATAGCAGGATGTTAGTGTGATGAAGGAAAAAACATATAGATCCATAACTAATCCATCATTCTATAATGCATGTCATATTCAGATCTATGAAAGAACGAACTTAAATAATAATCATGATTGAATCAAGAACATGTACTACTCAATTACACATAGGAATGACACTTAGATTCAACCAATATCTTTCATCTATTAATAAATAAAAAAATTCCTTACAATAATGGCATTCCATACAGATGCGTGCATGGATATGATACAGTAATATAGTCATGCGCGCATATCTCTTTTTGTTTACCTCTTACACTCTACATATACCTATATATCTCTCACCTCTCTCTCTTAGGTAATTCACTACATATATATAGGGTGGGAGACTGATTCAAACACATAGCAACAGCAACCTTCCTATTCCAAAACAATTAGGTCAAAACCATTGCCAACCACATTTCAATCATCAGCAACACAAGAATGTCGTTTACAGGCATAGCACCACAGTAAACAAGTGCTGTAAATCTATAGACCAAAGGAGTAAGTTAACTAAAGTGAAAATCCTATTCTTAGCTCGTCTCCAATGCAAAATGGGTGCCGACCTTCGAGCCTCCAAAGCATATCTCAAATGCGTGGCGCTACATACGTCTTATGCCTTTATTAAGTACCCCTTACACGTCCCACATACTGCTTATGCCCCCCTCAATCGCTTATGCATCCCTCACTAAAATTAGGTCTTCATGTTCAGAAATCGACAAAGCATTCCTGAATGTACAAGGTTCTGCACCCAACGCGTGCGTTCTTCCCTATCCAATTCAAAAAAGGTAAACTTGGCTTGTTTTCTCTGCACATGACTTCTTGTGTGAGTTATGTCAAGTGTTCTTTGACTCCAAACTTAGTGCAATCTACCCACACCCAACATTGCATATCCATGAGGATATATTGTGTCATGCCCAAAAATTCCATAAACCCAAAATAACCATCATAACATAACCTAGGTAAAGCTCATACCTTTCCATAGTTGAGTTTGTTCCAAGAGTAAGTATCCAAGCTCCCCAAAACCAAGTAAACATAAACTAGGGTCCAACCATCCACAAGAACTACCAAACCAATCCTCTAACTCTTCCAAAATATAAGAGCACAAAATAATGAAGCTAACCCCCAATACTTACACATCCACTCCCATTGTTCACGAGATTAGGGAGAGAGCTTATTTTTGGATGACGTTTGCCACCATGCATATGTATGAAACACTATCAACTCATATTGTGCAACCATCCAGTTATCTCATCTAAGTCAAACCTCAACCCCAATGAAAAATCCATAATTTCATGGGTGAGATGGAATGGCATATTAAACATGGACATACAACTCAATGGTTTTATTAGCCCGCACCCCCTAAGGATTATAAATTAATGTATCCTTGTTAGATCTGTGCCACGAGAACATTTCACCATATATTTATCTTTTTATTATTGGCAAATGGGGTCTAATATTGAACCCCCCACTCCATAGGTACCCTTGATATAGCAATTTAAGAGGCTCCAGAAGCCAGATGTTAACAAAGTCCCACAAGGAAACCAATATTAGTAGGTACTTAAAGAAAAGTATTCGAGTTGCTCCCAAGAATGGTAGATATAGATAGAACACTCAATATCTGCAAGCATTTAACTACACCAACACAAAATCTAGGTAAGCAAACCAAGTATCAATAAATTTGACGTTAATTAAGTGGTCATTTATTTAACCATGATTAAGTCAATATTTGCTAACTTTAAAAACGATAACTTAGAAACCCATCCAAGTGTTAATTTTGGGGAAAGATGGCTTACATCTTATTTTAAGTTAGTTCCAAACAAGTTAAACTTACATCAGTCAAAAGTGTGCCATACTAACCGTAATGTTAATCTCACTATTAAGACACACACACAGACACACGACACACACATATATATATGTATGTATGTATGTATGTATAAGTATGTATACATTATATGCATATGCATATGCAACTGCATCATAGCTCATACATCACACTACATTACGGCTGATTTTGTGTATGTATGTATATATGCATGCACACACACACACATAGGCTACATTCACACACAGATAGATATATGATATATATATATAGTATAGGATTGATATATATATAGTGGAGTATGTTGCACTATGAATATATCTAGTGTGTAGTGTAAATGTGTGTGTGTTCATGCATAAAAGTTGACAGGGGCCACTTGACCATCAAATGTCATGTATGTATGTACTTGGACAAGTGGAAATATACAGGTTAAAGGATATGCCTATGCAGGATACATACATGGGCTACATACATACACTATGTATGTATGTATTTTATGTTTCCTATGCACACACACACACACACACACTTAGATATCTCTATATATATTTACTATCCCTCATTTTTCTTCTTATTTCCTTGCTTTGTTTTGTAGGTTGAGGAAATTTCTATGCACGTAAAAAATGGACAATGGAAAGATGGGTTTCCATTCAACAAATATTGTACATAACTCTATCTTGAGAGTCAATAGAACTAATTATTATATTTTCCTTGCAAATGTATTATATTGTACATTTTACATAGTATAACCCATATACATACAATTTTCCCAATATAGCCAACCTATATCCTACAAAAAAAACCTAGCTATACACATATATCGATAGATATATATAGATATAAAATTATTGAAGATACAGATGACGGGCCTCAATTTGGGCGGCCATCACCAGCTAATTAACCACTGATATCAGCAAAATGTTTTTTCACATTAGAATCCACAGACATAGCTATGGATATGATTATACCTGGAAGAGTCATGGCCCTAGGAAGGGAGGTGTGACCTGTACGATGATGTCAGGAGGAAGCACTAAACCTAGGTGATCCGTGATGGTAAGGGTTTGGGGAGGGGTCGCGACCAGGCCGTGGCTATACCCAAAACCATTTTTTGAGCTAAAACAACCCGCCCATATGACATCCATATCCAAGGAGAAATTTCTGATTAAGCATTTCTTACAATAAAATGTTGGCACCACTAATTCGTTGATTTGCCATATCAAATATATATTTGCCAAGTCTGCACCTACTACTGAGGGTCACATCATGAGCACATGCAGATGAGCCCATATTTGTTTATATCCTTCAATCCCATCTAACGATCTCCATGGCATATTCGACCAAGACTCTAGAGAGAGATTTGGATTGTCTACATATCAGGGTTGCAACTTGTGGATCCTATCTTCAACAACTAGTAAACATTAAGACACAACTTTAGTTGAGTCCCCCTAGAATAGGGAGTTAAAAACCACCCCTGATAAGACCTACGACATTTAATATATTTGTGTAAGACCTGTTTGAGAGTGAGGAAATAAATTCTAACGACCACTTCTATCCTTGATGCAGTGTTAGAAGTTGCAACACTGGGAGCTGATTCACTTTTGTACGAAAGCCTCTATACAAAAGTTGAAACAATCTATTCCTATTTCCAAATATGGATCTGTAATTGGATCATATTTTCAAAATCCACTTCACGCAAGCATAAAATCATAGTTTCCTCCCCACCACTTCAATTTCAGAGACTTATGATACAAATCCAATGCCTAGTTAGGGAGCAGCAGTCCCATGATAGAGAAGCTTGATTGGGAGATTATGAACTGAGGCTTGGATGCTTTTATGCAATCATTGATATACCATAGGATCTTCATAATTCCATTTCAATCTTATCTTTCTTGAATCATTTAAAACAGTCAAGCTTATCAATCTATAAAAGAATGATAAGGTGCATTATTACCCCATTGGAATAGATATGATTTATATGTGTATTTCCATATTACTGATTGCCTGCATCACATATCTAGGATATGAAAACAAACACTTCAAGAATATAAACTTCAATACTCATACCATTCTTTCTTAGTCAATTGCAAGGTTTCTAAGAAATAATACACAAGTTCCATATCCTGTTTCAACCAGGCTATTATTGAATGAAAACAATGACTGAGATACATCAATTTACTTAGAGTAGCACAATTAAAATAATGAACATTCCAGATCTCCATCAAAAATCATTCTTGAGATATGAAGGAAAAAATATTCCTTCTAAAACATTCAATTTCATATTGTGCAGTATTAATACAAAACATGATGAAAACTATTAGCGAATGCTCGGACAAACATGCTTCTTAACCAATCAAGGTTATTGATTCCTATCTTCAACTGATGCATCAGCTCTAAAAAATTCAATTTTACCCAACCATATTTTGCAATGAGTCTCCTAAAATCTCAGGTATGATTTTGTCATGAGGGAGAAATAGACTTGAGCCCCATTATTAGAGTTTAAAATTTCCAAAAATTTAGTTTCACTAAAACCAAATTGTAATTAAATGTTCAAAGCATGTAAAATGTAAACTATGTTTACTTTTCCTAATAATAGACTAGTATAATTATCTTAAATACATCTATCTAGAAGACACCGAGAGATATCAATCTTGAGATGCCTATCTAACTTATGTGAGAAATTCAATATAGGCACCTTGGAATTGAAATTTCACGATGTATTTTACATAAATGTATTTAAGATATCTATGCTAGTTTTTAAATATAGAATTGTATTTATTAAATTTTAATTACAAATATAAAATATTAAATATTTATATGTTTTATGCATAAAAATGTAAAAACTAAAATAAAAATAATCTAACAGTAAAAATACATTCAAAAGTAAAAATACATTTAAAAATTAAAAACTCAAAGCTCAAAAATAAGATATATCAATATAATAATAATATAGTTCCTTACGTATTCACACTTATAATTTATTCCGTAGTAATTATCTTCCACTAAAAATTAATATCCATTACCTTGAATTTACTTGGAGTAATAACCCCGCAAGCTATTTACCAATTCAAACTTGTTATCTTTCACACTTCTACAATAACTCACATTTCAATTTCCACATATAAAATTATGTATTTATTAAATATTGAATCCCTATTACAAAATAAATTATTTTAACCATTAAATATTAGTCAACAAATATAAAAAAAATTCAATCAACACACACCATTACACTCCTTGCTAACTAAAGGACAAAATTAAACACTTATACTAACAAAAACAAAAACAAAAAAAACTTGTGTTGAATCTTGAAATCATATTCAAAACTCTTCAAGTATTTCGGGAAACATGCAGATTACCCACAATACAAAACGTCTTAGTTTATTATGTATTGCTTTGTTTTCCCTGGGTTTCCATTTACATACATGCAACGCAGCAGACCTATGCAATCCTGCTAACTACACAAACGCAAAAGCAACTAGATTCCAGAGCAATTTGAATAGAGTTCTCAATAATCTTGTCAATCAAATTAATTCAGCATCAAATGGTTTCACTACGTCTGTATCCGGCCAAAGTCCAGACACAGCTTATGGATTTCTTCATTGTCGGGGAGATGCGACGGTGAATGAATGCTACATCTGTTCACAAACAGCAATTACCAGTCTTCGAAATGTTGTGGAAATGCCACGGGAGGTAGAATATTTCCTGGACCGTGCTTCATGCGCTATGAGGATCATAGCTTCGTAGGAAAACTGGATGCCCAGACGAGGGTTTACTACAATACAGCGTATGCAAGAGACCCTGTTGTCTTTAGCACGGCCGTTGAGGAGCTTTTCGCAAATCTGAGAAAGGAAGTCATTGCATCCGCTAATCGATACTCTTCTGGAACAACAACGGACTCTTATTTTAACAAGATATTCGGTCTGGTTCAGTGCTGGAGAGACATACCTTCCATTGAGGACTGCAGATCATGCTTATCAACTGCTGTTAGCAGTCTGTTGCAGGTGACCGTGACGAACGATAGAACTCGTGTTGGAGGTCAAGCTGTGTTGGGAAGTTGCGTTGCTCGTTTTGATACATACACATTCTTTAATCCGTCGCCTCCATTCCAACTGCCTGCAACGATTCAGCAGCCACCATTAGCACCTCCAACGCCGAGTAATAGGAATGACAATTTTTAGTATTGTTAACTTAGATTCCATTTTAAACACACAGATCTCAGAAAAGTTAACAATCTTATAGTGTAACATTTAACAAACTGAACACTCAATTTTATATACGTGCAGAGAATTCATCCAACAAAATAGCTATAATTTTCGGTATTTTCTGCGGCTTATTGGTGATGTTATTACTATTCATGTTTGCAATTCGGAAAAAATTAAAGTCTGCAGTATTCGGGAAGTCACTTGTCCGAGGCAAAGGTAATATTTGAGACAGATTTTGATAAACAAAAATATTTTTTTAGTAGAGTATTCGATTAGAATGGATAAGTACTCCTCTCCGTCAATGGGGGATTAAGGTCTAGGTAACTAGGCAATTACTTAGGGCACCAATATTTAGGGGTCATTAATTTATTTTATTTTATTATGATTTTAATTATATATGTTAATAGTAATTAGTGGCTAATTTTATGTATATTAATTCAATTCATTTTATTTAAAATAAAATAAAATTTACAGATTTCTATTAAGATTATGAGATTTAGGAGGCCTCAAATATGGATACAAGTATTTTTGTTGAAGATTTTTTAAATTTAATTCATATTCATGTATTTTTCATACCATGTATTGTTTTGAAGTGTTGTAGGTTTTTCAAGAAGAGAGATCGAAAAAGGTGAACATATAATGAATTTGAGAAAAATAGTTGGGAAATACATGAAAAAAGGAGGGTTATGATAGACTACATGTTAGAGAATTCATTAGTTATATTAGGTAGTAATAGCTACAAAAACATTATTAAAAAGTTTTTCTTGGATTGAAAAAACATAACATATCAAGTAATATGATATTTGATCATAGTTTTAATTATTTTGTCTACTGTAATTTTTTTATTTGTACAAGACGTTTACTCCAATATTGTCTAGAGAGCTCGAAACCCTTAATCCAACTATGTTGTCAATTGTCCACAAAATTGTTTTTGAAATATATTTTTCAAGTTTAGGCTAAATGTAAAATTCTTATTTTTTCTGTCAACATTTTACCATACAATAAATGAAGGCATAAATGAAGGGTCACTGATCGGCCAAGATGAGCAAATTATCTTTAACTTGGAAATACTCGGGGCTGCTACTAGAAATTTTCACGAAGATAACAAGCTCGGAGAAGGAGGATTTGGCCCTGTTTACAAGGTAATATATTCTATTACAAAGCCGATCACTTTTCTTGTCTCGGATAGTAAACCATTTTATTTTTCTATTCATCATAGATATGTATTTGTTTTTCAGATTTAGTAAGTCAAAAATAATATGGACTCTCATTTTCTAAATTTATTTGTTCAAATATTTCTCATATTGATATCTAATCCGCAAGGGACTAGTCTTTTTGGTAAGTTTGACGTTGTATTTTACATTATTTAAACCTCTTTGTGTCAATTGTTTTTCAATTTAAGTCCCATTCCACATATCTTAAGTTGATCTTGATCTTTTATTTTCTTTAATGTCAGGGCACAATGCTAGATGGAAAACAAATAGCAGTAAAGAAGTTGTCCGTACAATCCCAGTAAGGAAAACAAGAGTTTCTAAACGAGGTTAAGCTGGTGGCAAAAATTCAACATCGGAATCTTGTGAATCTACTTGGATGTTGCACGAAGGGAGAAGAACGCTTGCTTGTTTACGAGTTCTTGCCTAACAAAAGCCTTGAAAAAATACTATTTCGTGAGCCTCTTCTATTCAGTCTAAAAATACGTATCAATATACAATACTATTCAATCTTCTTTAGCCTAATGTTTTTATCGAAATATTGCATGCCTATAGATCCTCAACGAAGCAAAGAGCTTGGGTGGTTCAAGCGTTTAAATATAATATTTGGAAGAGCACGTGGGCTTCTATATTTGCACGAAGATTCTCAAGTACTGATCATTCATAGGGATATTAAAGCAAGCAATATTTTGTTGGACGAGAAACTAGAACCAAAAATATCAGACTTTGGGTTAGCAAGACTATTGGGTCAAGACGAGACTCATATTAGCACACAAATTGCAGGAACATTGTAAGCATTTTATTATAAAATCTTTAAGGTTAGGTTTACTGTGGTTATACACATTCAAAGATTATGAATTGCAAACACGTTATATAGGTTTTATAATCTACTATTTTTGTTTTGGTTTGTTAATATTGTAGTGGCTATATGGCACTAGAATATGCTATGCGTGGACAATTATCTACAAAAGCTGATGTCTATAGTTTTGGTATTGTGATTTTGGAAATTTTGTGTGGAAAAAAAACACTGACATTAAATTGTCCCATGAATTTCAAAGCCTATTAGAGTTGGTAATAATATAAAACTAAGACCATTTTCATATAGTTTATTGACAAAACTTTAAAGCTTATATATCTTATGAAGATGATTTTGCATCATTTTAATCCAGGTATGGAGTTATTATAGGAGAGGAAATAGTGTGGATGTGACTTACAGAGAAATAATTGAGAGTTGCCCTAAGGAGCATGTTTCAAGTTGTATCCATGTGGGTCTTTTGTGTACACAAGCAGAATCATCCCTTCACCCACCCATGTCGAGTGTATACACAATTCTTTCAAACCTCTCTATGACTAATTTACCAACTCCCACAAAGCCATCTTTTATGGATATTTCACATAATGATTTTACTTCACATAGAGATACACCTACATCAAGTAGCACAAATTCCACGATCATGGCATCATCATCATCTTCTTCTTCATATGCCATTGCTTTGGTCCAATCTATCAATGATGCTTCTGTTACAGAGTTGGAAGCTAGATAAACAAACATGTAATCATTCACTTTATAGTAATCATTTTCTTATGCTTTACATATTAAGCCCAATATATAAACTCGCCAAATTTATACTAATGAGTGTCTTCATTGTCAATCACAATCATGTTATTTTCTCTTTTTATTGAAAATATTGTGATTTAGTTAAGTATTTTATAATTATCAAAAATACATTATTTAAGTTATAATATATTTTGCATATAGCTTTGTTTGAAGATTATTTGATCCAAGTTGAGGTGTAGCCTAGTGGACAACACACTAATGTCGATGGTGCTTAATGTGTTATAACAATGAATTGACAATAAAAAATGTAAAAAACAAACCATTTTATTGCATTTAGAAATGTATAACAAATTAAAACTGCATAAGAGATGTATATCTGGATATCTATCTCTTTATAAAAAGCAATCTACTTTATAGATATACGATGGCAAATATGAATTTAAGCTTCTATAACTGAAATATGAAGGACTCCACACGGGAAACAAAATTTCATCCCATATGGAGATGTTTCATGTCCACATTATGGATGTATTAAAAAATAAAAAAGTGAAAAAAATGAAATTTATCATATTATTACTATTATTTTATTTAGTGCTCCTTCTTGGGGTAATATCTCCTAGCTTATAGATCCAATTCGCTAACCACATGATCCATTAGAAATATGAAAAATAAATTCAAAAAAAATCTCTATGACATCATCAATTTATCTATCTTCAAATAGTTTGAATCTAATAAATTCTTTGAAGACCTCGGAAAAAGAAAAATAATAAAAGCTCCCGAAATCAAGTAAATATAGATTTTCAAGAGATTCCAAAAAATGGTTTTTCATAACTATTGTTCTATATCATTCTTCCTTCCTTAAGAAGAAATGTTCCCCATTACACTTAGATTTATGACTAGGTGTGGAAATAAATTCTCAATATGGCTCTTGGTTAACCAGTTCCCTTGTTGTGCCATCTTCTCTGCCTTCACTACTCGATAGAATGTGATTTGTTGAAGCTTCATGTCCTTGACTATCTTGTCGGTGATCTTATTAAAGTTCAGTGGTGTACACAGTATAGGTTTATCACTATAATATGAAAATATTCACTAATGTTTGATGTATCTAAGAGTGGAGTAAAATATGGGTGGATAAGTGCCTCTTTCAAAGTTTAATGCAAAACGGGGTACAGTGGAAATTGATCTCAGATGCATTCTTGCCAAACAAATTTGGTTATGGTGTATCACAAATATTTTAGAGCTATATGTTTCATGCATGGACCCTTGAGTCACTTTTTATGCATATGTAGCTAGACCTTATCCCTCAAGAATTAATGACAAACCTGATGGGCATCATGACATTGCTTGTGATTTTAGATGGTTTGTTCTAGAATCTCATTAACTTGTTACTAAATGTGTAAAATGCACTCCAAAAAAATGGTTTCCTTATCCACTTTGTTTTTTGTATGGGTAGATTCCTCTTCCAGCATAAAGGGAAATGCTACATCAATGGGAGACAATGGATGAAATCCAAGCCATACATTAAATTGATTATGTCCTATGGGGATATCAAGATCTCATTTGTATCTATGTTGGACATAAACAAGACTTTCAACCATGTGTGTAGATGTTTGGAGTGATACATTTGAAGAAGATGAAAAATCATGTGGTTGACTACCTATAATTTCACATCGAACTAAGGGTGGAACGTAATGGAAGTTTTTAGCGTTGTGTACGTCATGGAAAATACTACGGACTAGAAGACCCCAAAAAATATGGGATTTCTAACTAACATGATGCTTTTTGGATGGATAAAATGATGATAAATGTGTTTAAAGAAAACTTTATAGTCTCCTTTGCTAAGATTTTCATTTTTGAGAAATTTTCAACCATAAAAAAAATAACTTGTGGCCATCCTAGTGGAAGGGAGTCATGACATGAAATCCATTTAGACGTACTCCCATAATGTTCCTCGAATTGGAAAAGGGGTGTAAAGGCCCTCCTTTTTATTTGTTGGATTCATAATCATGTAGGATATGTAGGACATGATTCATCTAGTAACATTATGACATATATTTGGCCAGTATAAAAACCTCAACAAGACTACCACCATTTTATATACTCTTAGGGAACTTGCAACCTAACACTAGTTAGCCTCCCGAATCAAAGTTTGGTTTTTCCCAAAGGCGTCCGTTGTGGTATAGAAGTCATTCTTGTAATTGATAGTTTAGGACATTATTTCATCCCTTAGCCCTTGATATATGTTAGAAAATTTAGGTTCATGGCAATAAATTTAAGGAAAATATGATGTCTCATGCCCACACAAGTCAAGAATTATTTTCAAAGAAGTGATTGGGCTTCAAATCAAATAATCAATTTCCTGGTTATCACTCTCCTTCTTGTGTAGAATGTTGAGATGGAAATGTTGTATAGAGGTGGACCACCTATGTTGATATCATTCAACAATTTACCTTTTCTTGGAAAGAACTACAAAAGCTTATGATATGTTTATAATAGTCTCTTTTCCCATAGGTAGTGCTTCGAGTACTTGCATTCTTATACCTTGACACACAAATCCTTATCATATGTTAGGTACCTACACACTATTTTAGAGAAAGGTTTCACTATGGTATACCATCAAATGCCCATGGTGGGTAGGAACTCACCAATTTTATATTATAAAGCATATATTTCTAGCTCAATTTTTTGTTATAGATCTTGTAATAAAAGAACTAGTGTTATCTCTAATTCATTTGTGGAAATGCATTTTATTGTGCCTCTATCCATACAAATGTTTTTTTCTATCCTCCATGTGTCAATTAAATCTAAGTCCTTGAAATTTGAGAAAAAAATTACAAACATAAGATAGAAGCTAGCTAACCCCAAGAAACTCTAGAGTGTAGTGATGGTGTTGTTGTTAGTGTATTATTAACATTATTGTTTATGATTAGTTATTCATTTGGTTGTAACTGATAAACCATCTACAAATGTATATGTTATCCTTATTTGATCAATAAAAGGAATTGAACCATCTCTTTCTTTTGTTGTTCCATCATTGGTATCAGAGAAATGCAACTTTAGAAGATTGGCAAGAAACATATAACATAAATTGGTGTTTGAATTTCTTATTTCTTGGAACTATTTTTTTGGTGTTGAGGAGTTTTTTGGTGACCTACAAAATTTTGGCATGGAGATAACAACCAAACCTAGTTTTGGAGGGCATTTTGCAATCTTGTGGAAGTGACGAGAACTATTGGGGTTAGCACACTGGTTGTATAGACAATATATCAGATCTAAGCATACATGAAAATAAAAGAGGATATTCTACCAGAAGAAATATACAAAACAAGAGACATAAATCAACACCAGATTTAACGTGGTTCACCCAATGTGGACTACGTCCACCAAGAAACAAGCCAATCTATTATCCAAAGCTTTGACAAGATATACAATGAAAATTTATAGTCTTCCACACCTCTCAGATGTTCAGTACTTTCTTCCATCAAGATTTTTTCTTCATTACAAATAATTCTCTCTCACTAACCTTTTTCATGTTCTTATTAGTTCTCTTACTTCTAAACCCTAGCTTTTATGCTTATATAGTCATTTATAGACTTAGGGCACCTAGCCATGCAATTATAATTAATAAATCTATTTTAATGCTAAAAATAGATATAATTCTCGAGATTTAATTAAAAATTTGTCACACGGGTAACCGACATCGGTTCCTACTTTCCCTTGACCAATGCTGGTCTTCCCTGATCGATGCCGATCTTCCCTTAACCGATGTCAGTTACTGTGTTTTCCAACAAGTTCCAATTCCATGCTAAAATGAAGTAGTTGAGCTCCACAACTCAACAATTTCCCACTTGGAGTTTAATTACTACACCATACCTATACAACATCATTCTTGGATCCTTCCTTGGCTTTGTTTCTTCCTCTTCAAGTTGCAAACTTGAATACCAACAGAAGTGGATTGTAGCTCCAACTTCTCTTTTGTTAATGGCTTCATTAGCATATCCACAGGGTTCTTTCTCGTATGAATATTTTCCAGATTCAACTATCCATCCTCCAATACCTACCATATGAAGTGATACCTTAACTGAATGTGTTTCATTCTTGAATGAAACGCTGAGTTCTTTCCCCAATGAATTACACTCTGACTATCACTAAACAGTTTACAATCACTTTGCTCCTTTCCCAACTCTTCCATGAACCTACTCATCCATATCATCTCCTTGCTAGCCTCTGTAGCTGCAACATAATCTACCTTTGTAGTAGAAAAATCCACAACCTTCTGCAATCTTGAAATCCAGCTAACTGCCATTCCACCTACTGTGAAAATATATCTAGTAGTGCTCCTCTTACTATCCAGATTTCCAGCCATATCTGAATCAACATAGCCACGTAATGAAATATACGAACCTCCATAGCATAAATGCATGGTAGATGTCCCTTTTAAATGCTTGAGTATCCATTGGATGGATTTCCAATGCTCTTTACTTGGATTAGCCATATATCTACTCATAACTCACATTGCATGTGCAATGTCTGGTCTTGTACAAACTATAACATACATGAGACTTCCAAATACTGAAGTATATGGCACTCGTGTCATGTATTTTACCTCCTCATGTGATGAAGGACACTGATCTTTACTCAATTTGAAGTGTCCAGCTGTAGGTGTGCTAACAGGTTTTGCATTCTGCATGTTGAACTTTTCTAGCACCTTGTAGATATAATCCTCCTGAGACAAATACAATTTCTTGTTTTTCCTGTCTCTATGTATTTGCATGCCAAGGATTCTTTTTGCAGCTCCTAAATCCTTCATAGCAAATGTGTGAGCTAGCTTTCTCTTAAGCTCACTAATGTCCTACATACTAGATCCTGCAATAAGCATATAATTCACATACAGTAAAAAAATAATATAGCTCCCATTTTCAAGCTTATTGAAATAAACACAATGGTCAGATTCACATCTCAAGTAACCATGCTCATGCATAAATCTATAAAAACCTTATGTACCATTTCCTTGGATCTTGCTTGAGCCCATATAGGCTCTTTTCAACCTGCACGCTAATTTTTCCTTACCCTTGACTTCATACCCAAGCGGCTGCTACATATAAATCTCTTCATCCAAATTACCATGAAGGAAAGCCGTCTTTACATCTAGTTTCTCTAAATGCAAATCTTCTACTGCAACTAAACTCAATACAGCATGAATAGAAGTCATCTTAACAACAGGATAAAATATTTCACCAAATTCAATACCTGCTTTCTGTGCAAATCCCTTTACTACAAGCCTTGCCTTGTACCTTTTTTGTCTACCCTCTTCTTCCTTATTCCTATAAAACCCACTTGTTCTGCAATATTCTCTTACCTCCTAGCAACTTAACGAAATCCCATTTTTGGTTTTATTCCAAGGAGTCCATCTCCTCATCCATGCCATGCTCCCACTGAGTGTGAGTCTTATCCTGCATTTCTTCTTCAAATCTCTCTGGTTAACCACTATTAGTCAATAATAAATAAAATAGAGAAGGAGTAAATATTTCTGGAAGGTTACTTACCATTTGTGACCTTCTCATATGAGTTTGGGGTATCAGAGGATCAATCTGGGCCTCCTGAACATTATTATCAACTTCTGTCAGTGATCAACACCAGTCAACTTTAACCGATGTCAGTTCTACTAACCGATGCCGGTTCTTATCCTCTATATCCATCGAAGGTTCATCCGATTGATGTCGGTCAGGGACTAACTGACCACGGTTACTTTAAAACCCAAGAGTTCATTTTCATTAATAAACTTCTCAATTTTCTCATCCTTGGATACCAAAATTTGATCCCTGTACATTCTCTTTTTATTCCATTCAACATCATGAATCCTAATAATTTTAAAATTCTCTAAATCTCAAAAATAGAAACCAAAATCACCAGATCCATAATCAATGAAAGTGCACCTCTTAGATTTTTGCATCCAATTTTTTTCTATTTTCCCTATCAACATGCACAAAAGTTTATGAACTAAAAAATTTAAGAAAATAAAGATCTACCTCTTTTCCGGTCCATGCTTCCTCTGGTATTCCTCCATCTAGTGAACTTGAAGGCCCACGGTTAATCAAATAAACTGTTGTATCAACTGCTTCTTCCCAAAACTGCAAGGGCAATCCAGAATGTATCCTCATACTTCTAGCACATTCCATGATTATCCTGTTCATTTTTTCTACAACACCATTCTCTTGTGGGGTTCTTGGAACCATTCTTTCTCTATGTATCCCATTCACTGAACAATAATCATTGAAATCCTTTCTACAATATTCACCACCATTGTTAGATCTAAGGCACTTTAATTTAGAATTTGATTCATTATCAACAAGGGTTTTCCATATTTTAAAAGTCTCAAAAACATCAGATTTATGTTTAATACAATCAACCCATACCTTTCTTGTAGCATCATCAATGAAAGTAACATAATACTGCAATCCTCCATGAGAAGCTACCTGAGTTGGTACCCACACATCTGAGTGTACAAGATCTAATTTTTGCTCCTTTTTAGCTGCCCCAAATTTGAGAAATCTCACTTTCTTTTGCTTTTCAAAAATACAATGCTTAGAAAAATCAAGATCTAAATCTTTCAAATCTAATAACTTACCCTTATCCTTTAAGATATTCATTCCTTTTTGACTCATATGACCCAACCAATTATGCCACATGCGTGCATTTGAATCTGAAGTAAATAATGCAGAAAAGGAATAAGTAATACAGGTAGATAAATATAGCATTCCTACCTTCTTACCTCTTGCCATAACAAAAGCACCCTTAGTGACTTTCCAAGAGTCTCCTGTAAAAGAAACCATGTAACCAGATTCACCTAGTTTCCCTACAGAAATAAGATTCCTCTTGAGGCTTGACACATGCCTCACATCTTTTAATACCCATGTATTTCCATTCTGTAATTTTAGATGAACTTCCCCTTTACCAGTAATACTGCAAGGTTCATCATCACCCAAATAAACATGCCCAAAATTACCCTGGACATAATTTCTGAAATAACCCTTATTAGGGGTTGCATGGAAAGAAGCTCCCGAATCTAAAACCCATGATTCAATTCTACTATCTAAAGAAATAATAAGAGCATCTTGCATTACCTCTAATGCAGAAAGATTTGCTTCTTTACCTTTATATGGTTGTTGGTTCTCTTTATTCTTTGACCAATAATATTTCTTTACATGTCCTTTCTTTCCACATTTCCAACAAGTAATTCCCTTACTTATGGATTTAGATCTGCTATCCATTGACTTTGATTTCCCATTACTCTTACTCTTGGATCTCTCCTTCTGCCTACCCCGCTTTCTACATTCAAATAATTTCTAGATGATGATTCCTTTGTAATCTTCCTGCGAATTTCTTCATTCAAGATTAAACTAACCACATCATCAAACTTCAAAATATTATTAGCAGATGTTGTATCACTAACAACCATTACCAAGTTATCCCAACTATCAGGCAATGAACATAAGAATAAAAGTGCTTTTAATTCATCATCACATGGTATAAAAACTGATTTTAACTGATTTACAATAGATCAGAAATCATTCGAATGACTAGCAAAAGATTCACCTTCATGCATCTTAAAACTAAATAGTTTCTTCATCAAATAAAATTTATTTGAAGCACTAGGTTTTTCATATAAATTAGCAAAAGATTTGATTAAGTCTACTGTAGAATCTTCTTTTGTAATATTGGAAGCGACGGATGCTGCCATGCTCAATCTTATAGATCCCAAAGCCTTTCTATCAAGAATATTCCATTCTTCATCAGTCATCTTCATAGGTCTAGACTTCTCATCCAACGGTAAGTATAAATCCCTTTGATACAGATAATCCTCAATCTACATCTTCCATAATTGATAATTTTGGCCGTCAAATTTCTCTACCTTGTATTTATTATCTTCTTCCATTGTTGTAGGTCCCACTCAATCAAAAAACCCTCTATGAATAAAAATGTCAACACACAAAACTCTCAAACAAAGCTTTTATACCAATTGTTGGGGTTAGCACACCGGTTGTATAGACAATATATCAGATCTAAGCATACATGCAAATAAAAGTAGATATTATGCCAAAAGAAATATACAAAACAAGAGACATAAATCAACACCAGATTTAACGTGGTTCACCCAGTGTGGGCTATGTCCACCAAGAAACAAGCCAATCTATTATCCAAAGCTTTGACAAGATATATAATGAAGATTTACAATCTTCCACACCTCTCAAATGTTCAGTACTTTCTTCCATCAATATTTTTGCTTCATTACCAATAATTCTCTCTCACCAATATTTTTTAGGTTCTTATTGATGCTCTTACTTCTAAACCCTAGCTTTTATGCTTATATAGTCATTTATAGACTTAGGGAACTTAGCCATGCAATTACAATTAATAAATCTATTTTAATGCTAAAAATAGATATAATTCCCAAGAGTTAATTAAAACTTCGTCACATAGGTAAACGACGTCGGTTCTGCGTAATCGTTGTTAATTCCTACTTGCTCTTGACCAATGTCAGTCTTCCTTGACTAATGTCGGTCTACCCTTAGCCAATGCCGGTTATTGTGTTTTCCAACAAGTTCTAATTGCATGTTAAAATGAAGTAATTGAGATCTACAACTCAACAAGAACTTCTAGAAATCTTGTGTGCAAGAGTGTTGACCTACAGATCTAGGAAAACCGAGAAGCGTGGACACATCAAAATAAAGAAGGATAGGAAATTGTGTAATCCCCCTTATCCACCTAAGGAATGATTTGATGGTGTTTATTTTTGCCCATATCCTCATTTCCATTTCTCATGCTCTATAAGAAAGTTCAATCTAACTAAGAAGAACCTTCACCATGAACCCATGCATTGGATTTCTGTGAGCGCATGTCAATCATGCATTAAGATGTTGGTATTGTTGCAAGTGATATGGGATATGTACAAGCATTATGATTCCAAGATCAAGACCTAGAGAGAATCAATTTCTATTTTGAATTCCTTAAATCTCTCCATAACATCAAATATTTGTAATTTGAAGAAAGAATGCGTTATTTATTGCTTGATTGGTTCTTGGTCGATGTGCAGTTCCAGGTATAAATGATTCGTGTCAAGATCGAGGATGGGTATGATGTAGATGATAATGCGAGGTAGAACTCCCCCACAAGCATCTACGTCTCATTACATGAGCATATCGAGCTCACATACATTATCTTCTTCATCTGTAAGGGATTGTATTTTTTAATACAATAAACATTTGTGTTTCTAGTTTCACGTCTGATCAAATATTTCTTCTTTTTTATGCTCAACTCTTAAAAGGACCAAAATATGATTCATGAAAGATGAAGATGTGTACAATTCTCCAGTTTAAAGAGTTTTGGGGGATCATTATTGGTAAAGTAGTGTGTCCCTCTAGTGACGATGAGAAGAAAAATTATGATAAGGATAATGCAAAATCCTTGATTTTAATCACTCTCAACATTTTTGATGAAGTTAAACCTCATGTTCATGATGTAACAACATCAAAGGATACATGTGATGCTCTATCCACTATCTACAAGGTGAAGAAACATATGAATATCCTTCATTTCTAGTTAAAGCTTTATAGACTAGATGGGGAGAAAGTAGAGGAGTTATTATGTTGTGTGATAGATTTATGAATAGAGCTTGTAGTGACTGGATAGAAGGTGGAGGAAAAATTTCTTCTCTCGATCACTCTGGGAGATCTTCCTTCCCAGTTTCACACTTTTTTTCATGACATTGAACATCCAAAATAAGTGCTTTCATTTGAAAAATTGGTGAATTTTCTCTAGCAATAAGTATCCATTTGGATAGTGCACAAGGAGTTTTAAGATAAGGCAATGATGTCAAGACAATAATATAGTCACAAGTCTTGAAGGGACACCAAAAGAAACAACCCCAAAAGCATCCCCAAAAGAAACAACAATAGCAGAAGTATCAAAAATTGAGTTGATGGTCTCATGTATGCACTTCAAATACACATAACACTACTACATACTGATATAATGGCCTAACATAAGGAAATTCCAAGAAATATATCACATCATGTCATATTGATTATCAGTAATATAGATGACATACTCACCATAGAAAGCTGAAAGGACATGTCACGACTCAACAAGATGATGAATAAGATAAGGTATTACCATAATTAGCCAATTGTGGTGCACATTAGAATGTTGTTCTTTTCTTCCAAGCCTCACATCCATTGTAGAATGTTTGGTTAATTGAATCAGGTGTAAAAAAGCATATGATGGGTGATAGAAATATTTTTGATTCATTGACTAGTCAAACCACTAGAGATCAGGTTTGACTTGCAGAAAATAAGGAATATGTTGTAAAAGGAGTTGGAAATTTCACAATTCCTCTCAATATGAGAATTTGTATCATCTTGAAGGTGATATTTATGAGCTTGATAACAAATATCTTGTATGTATCTCAAATCTTGAATCACAAAGCTAAATGTGGAGTTCATGGTCGAGAATGGGATAAAATATTGTTTGATATCACGAGAAGGTACGATACTTGCTAGAGAGTTTTTTAAGGATTGTTTATTTTAACTAGATATTGTTTCATCCTCCGTAGTTTCTCTATCTTACTCTAAGGAAAGGTGTATTGCAATTTTGCATTATCAATATGGGAACCTTTTTTTTAGTGTCATGTATCAAATAATTTATAAGGATATGGTAAGAGGCCTTCCTCATCTTTCCCAAATTATTTTCCTATATATTTCTAGATGTCTTACAGGAAAACAACATCAGGATCTATTCGATCCGAGTACCTTCCATGCCAAGGACCGTCTTGAGGTCATGCATACTGATCTTTGTAGAACCTTTCCTAACTCTTTTTAAGGATTTCATTTCTTCCTATTGTTGGTAGATGACTATTCTCGCAAGACATGGGTATTATTCCTTACGAAGAAGAGTGAAACATTTACAAATTTTGAGATCTTTTATTAGCGAGTTGTTCAATAGAACGGATAACCACGCTTTTTCATCAACTCATATCGAGTGGGATATTCACGTCAAAGAATTTATTGGAATTCCTAAAGGAATACAACATCAAACAACACTTGAATGCCCCTATATACCCTAACACAATGAATTTTCATAACATTGGAATTAGATAGTTATGGAGATGGCTCATTACACATGCTTTCCACATCATTGTTGGAGAATACATTTTTTGTAAAAGTAGTTGAGACAGTTGTGCATCTTCTGGATAGGTAACCTAAAAATATCTTACAGGAAAAGACACTAGAAGAGGTATGGAGGAATCATAATCCTTCAATCTACCATCTAAGAGTGTTTAGTTATACACCATATATGTATGTCCCATCCAAAAAGAGGAATAATATCGATCCCAAAACACTCTAGTGTATATTTTTTGGGTACAACACTATCTCAAAGGTATATCATCTTGTGGATCCTGAGACATAAAAGATATATGAGATTCGAGATGTGTTTTGTGATGAGTCATCATTTGACTCATTTTCACAAAAATAAGAGTTAATACCGACCACCTTCATATATTACTCTCACAGTCAGATGATGAGCATGAATAAAATTCACACAAGGAAGATGAGCTATAAGGATAATTATTCATTAGGAAAATAATTCTTCACATCAATAGTAACATCACTATCTAAAATGGGTCAAAAGTAATGTCAGGGACTCCCATTTGAAATCTCTCCCAGGTACTTCACTAAGAGTAAGAAAGAGAATAATAGGTACAGAATGAGGTAAATCTCACACTCATAAGTTTAGGTACTGAAAACACTTAACATGGTATAATTTGAGAGGCACTAAGTCAACCATTGTAGAAGAAGGTCATGGATTCTAAGTATGACTCCTTGATTCACAACCATACATGGGAACTTGTCCATTTTCCTACAGGAAAGAAACCCATTAGGTGCAAATGGATTTTAAAAAGAAACATAGTAGATGGATTTATCGAAAAATACCAAGTATGACTTAATGCAAATTGATATGATCAGAAAGAAGGAATTAATTACGAGGAGAGATTTACATAAAATGTGAAGATCAAGACCATGTGTAGATACCTCCTTTGTACCCCTAGGTGACATAACATCATTAATCATAACTATCAATATCATCACTATCCTAAGTACACTTAAAAACTACTATCGTAAACTCGCATTTACTCAGGTAACTCTTATTTACCCTACGCTAACCACTCAAAAACACCTTATCCTAATTTAATCAATCATATTAAAACCCTAACCTCTCACAACCTGAATCCCTAACCTCCCACCATTCATATAACAACCTAAAACATCATATGGAAAGTGGTTTCAACCATTTTCCATCTTTTCTTTTGTTGGTTTATAAGTTATGCAAACAAATCGATGAAAATCATTGTAGTCACCATCAATTCTACTTAACAAACCTCTTCCTCCATTACATGGTTATTCAGAATCTATGTTTGAGGATGAATTGTTGTACTTATCAGTAACACCATTGTGTTCAGTATCATTAATACATTGTTGTCAAAGCCTTCAAAAGTCTCTTCAGAGAAAAATAAAACCTTTTGAGATATCTATCACCTTCACTGTATAATAAGGGTTATTACCTTTATTTATTTTGTTTCATTAATTTATTTTACATCAGTTACAGTTTACATCTTGTCATCTACTTGATCCTACATACCCTGTTGAGTTCTATCTCTCATTTTGATCATTTAGCCCAGCGTAAAAAAAATTGTAATATCAACAGGGATCACCATCGATTCTTGATTTCTGTCAATAAATACGTTGACCTATTGATCTTTCATTAGCCTTCTAAATACCTCTACATATTTTTTTTTAGTATTACAAGTTCTTAGATCCCTTCTAGTTTACCTCTATGCTAGCAAATATTTCTATCATTAATCGATATCTATTTTAGCAAAGTAAAAAATTTCTTCCCTATCATTGTCGATTCTTGATCACCATCAATTGATATCTATATCCTATTTTCTAGATTTTGTGTTACAAATAGATATGGAAGTATATTTTCTGAGTTTCACATACTTCTAGATTCTTCATGGTTTCTCTTAGCATCGCTACTCTTTTTGTGGCATCTTATTATTGTCTTTTTGAACCATCCTTTATCTAAACAAGAATTTTGTCTCTGATCACCATTGATCCCTAATTATCATTGATACCTTTGTTTTCTAATCATTTTTAGCACTATCACATTTATATCAATTTCAGAATCTAATCAATTTTTGCAATATGGATGTTATGTAGATGACTGTTCCAGGTGTGTTTCACCACAAAAGAGTATAGTATGAAAAAACGATTTAAAAAGGTAAAGGTCCATGAGGAATACCTGGAGGTCATGAAGAGGTTGTGCACCAT
The DNA here is from genome assembly GCA_019776745.2 of Taxus chinensis. Classification (NCBI taxonomy): domain Eukaryota; kingdom Viridiplantae; phylum Streptophyta; class Pinopsida; order Cupressales; family Taxaceae; genus Taxus; species Taxus chinensis. The sequence continues at coordinate 97,953,247 of CM034151.1, forward strand.
TGTTGAAAACAAAGATGATTGTAGAGCACTCATTTTTTTTTAGGAATGATTATCTAAGAAGTAAAGCAAGACTAAAAAAATAGGATTAATAACATAGGTTAGTGGGTTTTATATCATGAAAACATTTGGGAAACAGGGTGCTTCCTTGAAGGTTGTCAATCCACAACTTAATACAAATTAATGTTGATAAATATCATGAAATGGAAATTCCTACTATAGTTATATGATTTGGGTATCTCACACAACACAATAGTCTAAAGCTAATCTAGATGACAAATTTAAGATTAAATATAGGAGAATGGTCAGCTTTTAGGGTCTACATGTATGACAAAGGGAAGAAATAAGGTTTGGGTAAAGTATTGGGAGGATTCGGAAAGTTTTGGGTGAGGGAATGACCTCACTAGTTTGAGGGGAAAATGTCAGAGACAAAGATTGATGTCGGTTGGGTAACTGATGCCAATCACTAGTTATAGCCGAGATCGATTGGGTAACTGATCACAGTAAGGGAAAATGGATTTCAAAAATAGAAGGGAGGTTGATTTGGGCTCTCTATGATTTGCACAGAGTATTGGGAGGTCTTAGGTAGGTTGTAGGAATTTAGGTGAAGACTCAACTAGGGTAAACTAGGTGGTTAAAAGGGAAGAGTGGTTTCAGTTTGTAAGGTATTAGGTGAGTGGGCTATGGAAGGAATTCATGAAAGGAAGGAAGTTATTAGAAAAGGATAAATGATCTAAAACAAAAGATAATGAAATTAATAACCTTAGTAATAATACATTTCAAATATTCGGAGATTGGTAGAATGTGGTGGTTGGTGGGTGTGTGTAAGAGAGATGAGCTGAGATCAAGTGTTATGGAAACAAAGGTTAATTTCTTCTCCTTGTGAATGGTTCAAGCCTATGAAGCTATAGATTGGTTGCTCTGGTGCTCTATTGATCATCAGGGTGTCCATTGAATGCCTAAGATGTGATATCAAAGAATACCAACCAAAAGAAGAACCTAAGAATAGGGTTTAAAATGTTTATTTAAAGGAACTGATGGTAGTTCCTTGACTAGTGCCATCTGAGGAATAACTGACATTAGTTAGGGAGAAATAGTCTTTTATTGCTAAAAATAAATTTTTCTCTCCCGTTTTGGCGTGTTTCAAGAATGGTTCTGGGTTAGGAGTCCTGACTCTCATTAAATCACATGGGAAATTAGTGGGAGGGGTAGTTGACAATTAATTTTAGGTTTAGAAGAAGTCTCAATTGGTTCGGGGGGCAATGACTCAGTCTTAGTTATTAAATGGGCTTGGAATGGGTCCAAGGTGAGGTGGATGGGTGAGGTAATAATTAATCTAATATAGGTAATTATATTAATAAAAGTATGTGAAAGGGGTCATAATAAGGGGGTATATAATAAAAGAGGACCTAGAGGGTGTCGTCCCAATTTTGGGTGTCTACATTTGACTCTTTTTATCACATAGCTTATACTAATAACTGATGATGAAAAATACAAGAAGTTGATGCTCTAGATATGGGTGGAGGTTATCCCCATCAAACCAGAAACTGATGTAGTGTAAGTAAAAATTGGTGATGGATTTAATAAGGTAGTAGGTGATGAAAAATGGGGTTATTGAAAGGTATAGGCAATATGGATGACATGGTGATTGAATGGTGTTGTATGTCAAATGAATGCACATGCTTAGACTACAACAAGGCACAAGGTTGAAGCAAACACAAATGCTAATTCATCAATGGTCGATAGTTTATCCAAACAAGGGTGATGTGGCCCAGGTATCCAAGGTATAGGATGTGATTCTGGAAACACAATGATGATAGGTATAGGAATGGGTATAGGTGTGTTCTGAAACACCAACAGGTTTTGTTTGGTTGAGATAAAAATCATGAAATAAGGAGAGGTAAGGTCGGTAGGCTAAAAAACATGGGTAGCATTATTGCACGGTAAAGCGAGTAAGAGAGTTTGATTTGTCATATAGGTGAAGTTAGGTTGGAAAAGGTATATAGGTGAGGCCATGGGAATGCCTAGGTATATAGGTAAGGTCATGGGTAAAGGCCAAGGTGGTAGAAAAATATGCCCCTAAGTATCTGTAGGCAAGTGGTGAGGTGGTAAGACTATTAGGTGAACCCGTAGGGAGGTTGTAGAGAGGTGGAAGCTAGAAAATGGAAAGCGAGAGAAAAAACTAGGGAAAATAAAGCATGTTTGGTGATAGGCAGGGTGATCGATGCCTGTTTAAAGGAAACCGATGTTGGTAGGGTGACCAATGTCAGTCACCTAGGGCATGAACTGACCAAAATCAGTCACCAAACAATAAGCTAAAAATAGAATTTCACTGAAAAGTTTCTCATTTGAGGATTGTTTGAGTTGGAAAATGACTAGTGGAGAGGGTATTTGCGAGGAAGATGAAAAATTATACCCAGAGACTGAGTTAGCGAGAGATAAGTGGGTGGAGGAGGTGATTTCATGGCCCACGTGTAGTTAGCTGATTGACTAGACAACTTGGACATATTTGACATGACAGAGGCAGGGGAAGGTTTAGGGGGTGCTCTAATTTAGGCTCCATCAATCCCAACTCGGAGGTGCCGACTAGTAGAGGTAGGATTTGGGATTTAAGCTTGGTTTTAGATTTTGTTTGATTTTTGTTGTTGTTTTTGTGAAATTTTATTGAAATTGGGGTGAAATTAGGGTATTGGAGGCTGTAATTAAATTAATTAGGGGTGAAAATGAACTTAGGGGCACTTGGAAGGGTTTTGGGGTGGGTAATTTACGTGTTTTTGGGAATTTTTTGGTAATGGGGGGCATGAGAGCTCGACATTGGGGCTAAACTAGTAACTGACATTGGTCAGTTATTGGCCGACCTCAGTTGACTAACCTACTCTGGTCAGTTTAAAGGATTGAGATCGATAGGGGAATTGATGTTAATTGCTTAGTTAAAGAACAAAGTGGAATAAAATTGGTTTAGGGTTTATGGTGTAGGGTTTAGGGTTTAAGGTTTAGGATTTAGGGTGTAGGGTTTAGGGTATAGGATTTAGGATGTAGGGTTTAGGATTTAGGATTTAGGGTGTAGGGTGTAGGGTTTAGGGTTTAGGATTTAGGGTATAGGATTAATGGAAGGGTTTGGGTAAAGGAGGATGTTATAAGATGATATTAGTGGGGATGGGGTTGGGTAGGTCAATAAGTGAACTAGTGGGAGGGAAGAAAGATAATATCAGAAAAGAGGGAAAATAATGGAATAGAGTGGAAGAGAATAACCAAGCTAACCTACGAAGACCATATGCCTTTGGAGTGATGCCTACATAGCCCTTGTAAAAGGGGCCTCAGGCTAATGTAGTTCTCCTGTATGATAGGGAAGAATATGATTTTGGTAAGTAGGCTGGGTGAAGGTGAATGGTCTAGATAAAGCATGGTAAATATTAGGAAAGGTTAAGGTTTGAATAGAAATTCAAAATGGAAAATGTTTAACTTGTATGGGTGTTGATGATGCAGGCTAGGCAACAAATGACTATGAGGGACCAACTATCACCCCTTCTAGTACATATGAGACCAACCATTTCGGATGATGAGTGGGAGCACATGCGGGTCATTGGGATAGGCGTAGTGAGGAGGTATAGGAGGATTGCATGAGACAAAAATATGATGGTAGCCCTCATCGATAGATAGGACCTGGCTACCAACACCTTCCATCTGTTGACAGGAGAGATGAAAATCACATTAGAACATGTATATAAGATTATACGGCTTTTGATCATTAGGGAACCACTATATTAGGTTTCGTCTACAGATTTTGTAGAGAATATGATTACAGTCTTTGGGCCAGCCATGGGAGAGTTGACATAACATAGTGTAAGTATCAGTTATGGTGCGATGTATATGGCACATCTGTAGGAGACCCATCTATCAGTGTTGATGATACTTGGCATCACTTGTTTCACCCTTATAGACACAGAGGGTAGGAGGTTTCCACGGGTATTGATGGGAGTGATAGAGGGCATGGTTTTTGACAGGGTTTATTTTTCATGGCACAAAATTACTTGGTTCATCTGTATAGGGAGCTTTGGGCATAAAGGTAGATATGGTGATTTAGTCTCTGTTGCACTTATCCGTTACACTATTAGGCATGTGAGCACATCGTGTGCCTTTGTCCTCTAGTTATACCATGATAAGTGTGGAACATGGGTGTATACTCGGCATGATAAAGGTGGTGGATGCTAGTAGGAGAGAAAGAGAGGGTGGATGGGATGACCGGTTATATTTAATAATATCGATGGGTACTAGATAGCCTATCACATGTAGATGTTTTATAAAGTCAATACCTCACATACCTAGAGTTTAGAGGCATGGAGGAGGAGTTGGATGGTCTACATATTTTGAGATGGATTCAGGGGCACATGGCTAAGGAGCACAAGATCATACCTATGGATCAGGTCAGACAAAAATTTGGCTTACAACATGATGTGCCCCAACCATTCCCACAGTACCATCGAGATGATGTGGAGAGGCCATTATTCCTTTCCATCGTTGGTACCACCAGTAGGAGTGAAGGAATAGGTAGTGGATGATATAATAAATGATGTTGGGTACATGAATGGGTATAGGAAGTGGTGGAAATCATAGTTACATGTAGCACAAGCCAGGCCAGGATAACTCTATTAGACCACTATTATTAGTGAGAGAGACAAACTAGAAATGCAAGTTATAGTATTACAGGCCCAGGTTACTACATTACAGGCATAGATGGCCACATTACAAACATAGTTAGGAGCAACACAGGAACATGTTGGTGCTAGTGGACACATGGGTAGCCCTCCCTTACCTCCTGTTGGTACCCAGATTTGTTCTTGTTTTCAAACCAAGCAGCAACACAGATTCAACAGCGAGCTTAGAGGAAGATAGATAATAAATGTATGTCATTTTGTAGCAGGGAGGATTCTATTTGTCCCTTTGTTACTTGGATTTGTGGAGAGAAGGATAGCACCTCAAAAGGATGTGATCTTACCCTAACTATTTTAGGTTGTGCCTTTCAACCAAGGTAAGAGAACCTATTGTGTAACCTCTATTATTTGAAAGGAGATATAGATACCTTTCCCTTGCATAAATTTTATAGCTCAAGGGCCTTGTGGAAAATATGATCAACACACTAGATTTGACTCTCACAAGTTGTCACTTCTAGATCATGGAGATATATTCATAGCAAGGAAAAGGTTATTAATGACATTTGAGACCCTGATTTGTTCTGCATATTTTAGTAAAAGGATTTTGGTCTTGTGTGGGTATACAGGGCAATAAACAGGGGTAGTATGGGTAGGATTAGTTGTTTTAAATAGATTTTTTGGTGGGAGGGGAGATAGGATGGACTTGACTCACCAAATCCTTGAGAGCTTATGGAAAATGGAAAGATTCAATCAACAAAATGCCAGAAAAATTTAACGTGTTTCCTCAACTAGAATATGTGCTTCAAAGGAGGCCCAAATTAGCACTCTTTGACACAACCTATGGGATTCTGTCACAAAGGATTGAGTCAGAGGACCTAATAAAGTACCAATATTTAAACCAAGTCATGCATAAGGTACACCTAGAGGCTTACAGAGAATCTCTATAAACAAAATGAAAGAAAAGTGATTTTAAACCGTTTATCCCACTCCCGGACAAAGGCTCTTCTGAAAGATGAAATTGTAGATGCCACTAAACTATCACAAGGTCTAAGACCTGTGTGATTGGACCCTATTTTGGTACAAGATTGCAATAGAAACAAGAAAAACTACTCGTATGCATTCAGAGATGAAATAAATACACTTTACTCAAGATTAACACAAAATAACTCAAAGTTTGATCAAATTTATCAGCAAGGGAAAGTTTCCAAAACAATATTGAAGCTTGTCACTAGATTTACACTTGCAACCACCTTGACATGATCAAATTTGACATAAAAAGAGATATATAGGCTTCTCTAGACTGCTTCTCAAAATGGATGGGCTCTGTCAAGATTTTTCTGCTGGAGAGAATCATTCCTGATGTTTCCAAAAACTCCCAAATTCCAACCTCCCAACCATTTTCATGATGAATTCATGCCTTTTATAGCATTTCCAACAGAGCCCCTTCCTCCCAAAAGACAAAAAATTTAAATGTACTAGTGCTTGCCATGATTCTTTCATGATTCGAAGAATCTTATCTGCAAAAGTCTTCAGGTGCTTGAGGGAAAATCTCTTCGATTTCTTCCTGCATTCAACTCCTTTCTCAGGAAAAACATGCTTCCATACATTCACCAACAACTTTCACCCCATATCAATCAAATCTGGTCCCTTGCATGCTCAGGAGAAGAAAAACAGAAAACCAAATCGGGTTTGAGAGTCAAACTGCTTTAATGGTGAAAGACGTCTCCAGATCTCTCCCACCAAAATCTAGATATCAAAATTAACTCGCTCCTCTATTTGGAATGTATAAAATAGCAAGAAATCATGAAGACTCGCACTTCTAGGAGATTTACAGAAAAATGAGGGGAAAATCAGATTTAGACAATTAGCAGTCATTGATCTTTGATTTTGAATGTGGTTCGTCCACGTGGAAGATGTAAAAACAGGCTCAAGGGCTTCCTTTGACCTTTTCTGACCATTTTAGAAAATGGGAAAATTTCCCATTTTGCTCCACACCTCCGCTTCTGAAAATGGGCCTGACACGTGTCCTGAGGTGGGCCCCAAAAGAAACACAGAGAAATTATGCCATTTGACTCTCTTTTGGAAAAAGGAAAATTTTCTAAGTTTTCCCCGCAGCTCCGTCTTTGAGAAATACTTTTGACACATGTCCCAATGTGGGTCCTAGCAGAACTATGCTTCCCCTTTTACTTTTAACTCTTTTTTCTCAAAAGGAAAATTTTCCAATTTTCCTCCGTGGGTCCGCACCTCCGCCGTTGACTGGGGCAAAAAATTGACTATTTCCAATCGGTCTTGTTGGCCAATTTTTCTATTTTAACCTTTATGAAGAAAAGAGGTGAAAATTTTAAATTGCCTCCGATGGTCTGCCTCCCCGCCCCTATGACTTTTCAAATTGCCACGTGTCACCATGGCACACCTTGAGGTGGTCCCAAAAATTTGATACCTTGAATGAGGGTGGGCTCGCCACGTGCCATGCTCCAGCTAATTTTTTCTGAATGCTTGAAGCTCAGTGGAAGGTACCACATTTCATGCTCTGAGGTAGTCTCCTTTTGGCCATTGAAAAGTCTAAGTAAAATGTAAAGTGAGCGGAGGCCTCCATGTGTCAGCCTGGCGCTTCTTTAGAATGAAACTCAAGAGCCGGTCCCTAAACATGCACGGTTCCTCCATGCGTCTCCATGGTGCAACATCAAGGTGGTGCCCAAAGTAGATACCTTGAATGAGTGCAAGATCACCACATTTACTGTTCTGCTAAACTGTTTCCATATGCAATTTTTTTTTTCTAAGTATGGGAAAGCAGCGGAAACCTCCACGTGTCCTCTCGGTGCTATTCCAAGGCAAAGCCCAAAAGTAGATCTTCAAATGAGTGTCGTTCCTCCACGTGTCCTGAAATTCCCAAAAACCTTTTGAAATTTGTCTAAGTATGGGAAACCCAGTGGAAGTCTCCATGTGTCTCTTTCCTGCCAACCCCCCACGTGTCCTCTCGGTGCTACTTCAAAGCCAAACCAAAAATTTTATTCTCAAACAGGTGTCGTTCCTCCATGTGGACACATTTTAAAAACAAGGCTTTTTATGGAATTTCCAAAGTATTAAGCTGATCCACATTCAACCAAGAGGTGTCATGTTTCCCTGTCAACTGAATGATGCAAATTTGACTGGGAGAAACACCCGTCAAACCATAAAACACAAAGAAACGTCCATTCGAGCTAGAAAATGAGGTTTTATTCAAGGATAAATAATTTAGACTGTTGCAAGGCTCAAACACGATCCTTAGGGACACATCAACTCATTTCTCTTTGATTATTTAGGGAAAAAATGACAAGGACAACAAATTCTTACTATGGAGAATGGAGAAAATGGGAAAACATGAGTTTTGAAGGGACAAAGAATGGGAGACCCAAAATACAGAGATTTTTCAGAGGAACAAAGGAACCATGAGACAAATACAGACCTAAACATGATCCTTGACCCAGGAGAAAACTAATATGGCAATAAGATTGACCAAACACCATACGGGGAAGGAGAAAATGACAGAGGCCATGAATGGATAAATCTTCAAGGGCACAAATGGTGTGAGACAATTATGAGCACCAACATTGGATCCGACATGGGGATGGGTACTCCCTGCGAGTGCCACAAGAACAAAAGTAAACCAAGTGCCAAAATATCCATTGGGCAACAAAGTTAGCTTGCAGAGTAGAGAAACGAAGCCATCTCTAAAAAAAAAAAAGAATCCAGCAAAAATAGGTCACCACGGACTAGGACGAGAGAAAAACACAAAAAAAAGGACGCAAACAACAAACTATACACTGTACAAGAGGTGTTTACCTTGATTTAGAGGAATCAATCCAAGAAATGCTTCATATTTCTACCATTAAAAGACATTTCGAGCAATTCACCATCTAAATCCTTCAAGAAGAAGGTGTGTTCACCAATTTTGATGTCAATGGAGTAAGGGCCCATCCACAATGAATCAAACTTTCCATGCTTTCCCTTATCCTAATGCCTGTTATCCCATAGTAGCACAAGATATCCAATATTGAAGGCTCTAGGAGTAACCTTTCTGTCAAACAATTTCTTTAGCTTTTCTCTGAACTTTATATGCCTCTGGTGAGATGCCCTCCTCTCTTCATCAAGCTCAACAATCTGGTTGATGTGGGCATCATGAGGACTCACTTCTTGATCTTCTAGATGTTGAATAAACTGATATGAAGATAATTGAATATGTAGGGGTAGTAGGGCCTGAGTCTCATATACCAACTCAAATGGACTCTTTCACATGGCTCTTTTAACAGTGATCCTATCATCCCATACAACAAACTTCAATTGTTCACCCCATTTTCTCTTGTTCAACTCCAAGGTTCTTTTGATAATCTTTAGAAATTTTTTATTGCTAGACTCAGCTTGTCCATTTCCTTGTGGATTATAATTATAGGCATATGTCAAATTGATCCCATATCCTTTACACATTGCCACCAGAGGTCTAGCCCTAAAACTCATGGCTTTATTAGCTATGATTTTGACTGTACTCCAAACCTGCAAATAATATTTTTTAGCACAAAATCCATGATAAATTGGTGTGTATCCTTTTTGGTAGGGATTGCTTCCACCCACTTGGTAAAGTAATCAGTGGCTACAAGAATCCATTTATGGCCAGCACTTGAAGAGTCTGAAATCTCACCAATGAAGTCCATTCCCCATTGCTTAAATGGGGCTTCAATTGATATAGAATAAAAAGGTAGGGAGCCTGAAGCCTTCAGCCTTCCAAAGAAACACTGGAAACTCTCACATCTTCTAACTAACATGGTTGCATCCTTGAAAAGAGTTTGCCACCAATAACTAGCCCTTAGGATCTTATGTGTTGTGACTCTTGTAGCAAAATTTCCCCCACAAACTCCTCCATGGAGGTCAACAATTATTTTGGGGCCTTCATCTTTAGTGATGCATCTTAAGAGGACTCCCTCTGGGTTCTTCCATGCCAACCCAAAATCAATAATGACATATTTCTAGGAATCCAACTTAAGAGCTCTTTTTTGGTTCTTATTCAAATGCCCAGGGCAGTTTAAGTGTCAGAGATAGAACATCACATCCTTGTACCATTTAGAACTCATCAATCTTTTAAAAACAGATTCCCTTTCTTCCTCAATCTCATTTACCACAATGGTCTACAATTTTCTCTTAGCCATGAGCTTAGCTAGCCCCAAACCTCTCACCAACTTCGTGGTTTGGATGTCCATATCATACTCTTTCAATTTGTTCACCCATCTACATCTTTTACTTGAGACTTCCATCTCTAACAGGATGTCTTTTACCATGGTATGGGGAACATAAGCAACAACTTTTGAACTTAAAATATAAGGCCTGAAAACCTTTGTTGCTTTGACCAAGGAAAATGCCTGCTTTTCCATGATGGTGTATTTCAGTTTTACTCCTTGCAAAGCCTTACTGAAAAAGGAAATGGGCCTCTCAGCCCCTTTATCATCCTTCTATAGCAGGACAAAAGTAATAGTGTTTTCTGAAGAGAAAGAAAACAACTAGAAATGTTTCTTGTAATTTGGGGCTGCTAAAACAGGGGCATGCTTCAATGGCTCTTTGATTCCATTGAAAGCTTGGATGGTAGCCTCTTCCCATTTGATGATCTAAACCTTCTTTAACATGGAAGTGATTGGGATAGTCAACTCAGCAAAGTTCGATATAGACCTTCTAATGAAGTTTATCTGCCCAAAGAAGGACTGAATTTCCTTTTTGGTTCTTGGGATTGGGACTTTGCTGATGGCCTCCTCTCTTTCCAGATCAATCATCACTCCTTCCTATGACACAATGTGGCCAAGCAATTTTTCTTTCTGCACTCCAAAATGGAATTTATTTGGATTGAGTGAGATGCCATATTCCCTACATCTGATCAGTATCTTATCTAAGTGCAGTAAATGGTCACTTCTCCTTCTTGAAAACATTGTTACATCATCTTGGTAAACAACAATAAAGTCATTGATGTATCCAGCAAAAGCGACATCTATTGCTCTCTAAAAAGTAGTTCCAACATTCATCAGACCAAAGGGCATCCTAACATATACATACATTCCCCATGGAGTAGTGAAGGTTGTCTTGATCCTTTCTTATTCTTTCACCATGAATTGATTATAACCAGAGAAGCCATCTAAAGTAGAAAGCAACTCGGAACCAGTCACCAACTAAAACATGTGCTCCAAGTTAGGTAAATGATAGTTGTCCTTCATTGAGGCCTTGTTTAGATTCCTAAAGTCCACACACAACCTGATGTCACCATTATTCTTTCTTACTGGAACTAGGTTGGCAATCCAGGAAGAATAGCTTGTGGGATAGATAATTCCTCCATCCCTTAGCTTCTTCAGATCCTCTTGCATTTTGAGAGATAATAGAGTATTAATTGGCGTTTTCTTCTACCTAAAGGGTTTTGTACTGGGCTCCAAGGGAATCTCATGTTGGAACAGGTCTTCTCTATATGCTTTGATCTTAAAATAGGTCCAAGCCATGCAGTCTTGGTATTTCTTTAACGACTGGATGTATGATTACTTTTCATCTTTGCTAAGACTACTACCCAACCAAATCTTCCTTGGCTTCTTCTTCGTGCCAAGGTCATGCTCCTCAACATCCCTTAAGGCTGCCATATACCTATTAATAATGTAGTCAGCATTATTAAAATCCAATTCAAGAGCAACCAACCCTCTAGGAATGGTGTTGGTCTTTAGCTGGATGATGCCTTTTCCAAATAAGGTTTCCTTCCCCTCTGTTGTATAGAACATTGGCTCCCAATCAATTTTTTGATTTGAAAACTCTCCACCATTTTATAACAACCTTTTGACTTGAGCCTCGTCATAAAAAACCTACCAATGTTTTATATTGTCAGAGACATAGGGTCTTATCACTATCTCCACCTCATATTCACAATAAGGGGATGTTGTAGAATTGTCAAACTGAGGACCCAACACTGCAAGCTTGTCTGCTAAGTCATTGAACCTCCTGTCATGATGCATAATGTTGAAGGAGTCAAACATCTCAATGAAGTCCCAGACTGCATGCTTGTACTGTTTCAGTTGTTGATTCTTTGTGGCATATAGTTTTTTGACTTGCTTGACAACTAACTCTAAGTATCCTTTGAAAATGATGTCCCTGACACCATAATTCCAAGCAATTCTTAAACCTAACAACAATGCCTCATACTTAGCAATGTTGTTACTACAACTCACAGTTTA
>CM034151.1:97965621-98072650 GCA_019776745.2 Taxus chinensis
AGAAAAATAGAGACCCACCCAGATCATCGTCCAATGACGCTAAAATAGCAATAAGACCGACAAACACCATACGGGAAGGAGAAAATGACAGAGGCCATGAATGAATAAATATTCAAGGGCACCAATGAGGCGAGACAATTCTAAGCACCAACACCTCCGAGGGAACATGATGGGATACAAATGCATGTACAAGGTCAATCATCATAGGTACATGTATCAGGACATGATCCACTACCACTGAGATAGGGACATGGTCCACAGCCTCAGGGACAAAGATAAATTGGTATAGGGTGTTGATTTCCCATATGTTAAAGTGATAATCACCCTTTCTTCATTTTTCTCGAAACTAATATACCCCTTGTTAAAATATAGATTAGAATTGTTATTATAACACCAAGGGCACCCAAGTAATGCTGGGAAATTATCTTCCTCAGTGAGCACTAATAATTCAAAGTCCCCAGTGAACTTGGCCCCTTAAATAGTGATAACCGCATCTTTCAAGACTCCAATGGGAATTTCCTTTGTCGTACTCCTCATATACAGAACATTCAAAGATGGCTATAATGTGTGCCTTTCCATTTGATTCCATACATCTAAGGTGAGAACATTGACCTCCGCTCCTGTGTCAATGAGGATATTTCTTAGAATTTACCCATCAACAACTACATCCAACGTAATCTCTTTATCGTATTCAAGGTTGTGAGGAGGAAGGTTTGCATGCAAAACCTTCCTTTTGCACTCTTCTCTAGCATGTAGTACCTTCTCCTGCAACCATTCTCCTAGTAAGGGAATAATATTCTCTTGCCTTAACATCCTAGACACTTCATTGACTTCATCCAGGTCCTCCTTCGGAGCCTCAACATTCTTCCTTTGCTCCAACTGCTTTGAATGCTCCGTTAGACATTGGATTTCCCCTTGTAAACTCTAAATCACATCCATAGTATGTTGACATAATTCCTTCTGATGAGTAGGGTATGGATACTTCCCATACACCACTTCTTACCTAAACTAGTTTCTATCTTGGTATCTCCCTTACGTGCGTAGCCTCTGCTCATGTTTTTACCAGTACAGGTTCTAATCCCAACTCATGTGCTAATCTTGGCATCCACTAAGGGTCATATTTCTTTACACTCGCCATCCCAGAGCCTTTTTATTTCTAGTGTTGTTGGCTCATGTGTTTAAAAAACTTAAGGAACTCCTCATACTTATGTTTTTTCCACACCATGAGAACTACAATAGGTGAAGACACTCATGCTTATAATCCTCTATCGACCCACAGTTATAACGGGTTCCTCGCAGGAACTTACTTCTTCCTCCATCATGGTTACTATGACCATGAAAACCTCTTCCACATGCTCCTCAATCTGTGTGCCCTTTATAGCGATGATCATCATCCTTGGAACTACTTGCAAGACTATTCTGGCACACATTAAGATCAATAGTATCACTAATCTAATCAATTAATCTACAATCCTTGGTATCATGGGTTGTAGAGGTACATATCTTGTAGTAGCAAGAAACATTCTTACGGATTGTGTGTTGTAGTAGAGGACACTTATTTACATCATGATCCCCATGGGAAATCTCATAGTTTACTACTATGGCACGTACCGACTTCCAAGGGAAAATATCCTTTGCATGCCCTTCCACTTCATAGTCTATACACAACAGATCACTATGAACCTCATGCGTTGAATTCACAGACAACTTATCCAACTGCTTGGCCATTGTAGCAATTTGAGCCTCCAAAAAAGGGCTAACGCTAGTATCAATGCTCCCAACAGCCTTAGCACATAGGGAAGCTTCTAAGGCCTCATGCACATCTGTGAAACTGTTATATGAAAGTGCCCTTATAAACGGTGTTATCAATCCTCCAACAAACCATTGAGCATGTTGAGAAGGGTGAATTTCATAGGATAGTTTTGACAAGAGAGTCTTGAACCATGCATTATACTCCTACACGCTCTCTTCCATTCCTTGTTGGATCTCCTTTAGAGCGTTGATGCTCTTCTATTCAAATTTAGGGATATGAAACTCTACTATGAAGGAATTTTTCAATGCAGTGTAGTCTACCATTGTTTTATGGGGGTCATACTTCTAATACCAACTATGTGCGCACCATTGCAATGTCATTACAAACTGACTTGCCTTCCGCTCTAGGGTAGTGATCCCTTTCACACACCATAGTAATTCACACTTTTGGACCTGCTCTGTAGCATCCTCAATAACCATGTAGTCCAGTAAGTGAAAAGACATCTCAAATAATACTTGTGGGGTTGGCTGCGACCCTTTTCCTCCTAATCCTGAGCCTTGGTTCCATCTGGTGTTTCCTCCTCCACCAGATCCACTAGATCCACCAAGTCATGTTCCTCCTAACCCACCAGATCCTCCAAATCCACTAGTTCCACTAGGTCCTCTAGCTCATATACCACCAGGTCCACCTCATGTAGCCGGTAAATGGCCTAAAGTGGTCACGCCTAGTGTTCCCAACATCCCACTAAACTATGTGCTGACGGTTTGTGATATTGTCCCACTACCAGTTGTGTGTCCTTCGCAACTTCTAAATGCAATACCCAAACCTGGCATATTTTCACCTTGTCCAAAAATTCCTCTAAATACTAGAATGGTTTGCGTAGTCATGGATGTCTCAAATGAGAAATTATATCTCCTGGGTGCAAATCAGTTACTCCCACCAATACCAACTAGGTTAATAATACTTCTCCCTTGATTTGGAAAACCAAATGCTAGGGGTTGGTCCTTAGGTGGGTTCAGCTGCATTCCGATCACTCTCTTTTCTTCGTGCAACGAACTCTCATCTGAAGATGAAAGGGCTTCTCTCCCATGCTTTCTAAGGTGGGGTAGCACAGATTGCTCAGGTTCCACATCCTCTGCATGAACCTCAAATCCTCCCCGCAATGTTTTCCTCCATAGATCCATCACACTTGCAACCTCACATTTTCTAGGCATCTCCTTTTCACAAGCTTCACTATATTTGAGTCATGTCTCTTCTCTTTCCCTTTTAGCTACAATGTCTGCCTTCTTCCTCTACCCTACCTTCCTCACCTAGTTCTTATAAAAGCTTATCCAAACACGGGAAATGCCTCTAAACTTAGATTAATGATCAAGATCTGCATAGCTAGGGGGATAACACTAAAAAATGATCCCCTAGGCTCCCTCAAAAACTTGAACTCAACAACCTCTAGGTAAGAATACGTAGAGATGGTGTATTCAAAAGTATGACTAGTCAGTTGTCCTTTCCACCAGTGATCAACAACACACATCTAAGTCATATCTGCATCCTGTAGCCTCTGGTAATCATCTTGGGTCCATACACACAGTCTATAGTACCAGCTCAATCTGGATGCATATGTTGAAATCCATCCATATAGTTCTACTGGAAAACAACATAAGATCGTCTCGTACAACTCATGATACATGTTCTCTTCTACCCATCTTCATGCATCAAACTTAGGTCCGGTAATAAACCTTTGAGAAAAAACATCCTCTGTTCTTTTAAACCATGCTTCGACACTTTCCAAGGCCAAGCACTCTGTAATCAAACATCACAGGAACCAGAATGTATATCATTTCTCACAACAACTTTGAAAATAGGTCCGAGAAACAGAACCAAGATGTAGTCATTTTTATACCCCTACAATAATAGTCTAATCCCATGCGCACTAGCCTATCACCCAGTGGGCACTAGGCGCTCACCCGAGGTACACACAGGCACCGAGCCCCTCCTTTATATGAGTCTTGTGGGAATACATCCTTAATGGCACATTTATATACGAAAAGAAAAGAACAATGCCTTCATTCTAAGAGCTTAGGATGAGCTATCATATCAATGCATCTATTCTGATAACAAAGAGAAGTATCAAATAGAATACAGAACAGATTCATAACACAAATGAAATGCGCTAGGATTTATGCTTATGAAAAACATATATTCTTTATAATAGGACCTTATATTCATGTCAACAAATTCAATAACCACATTACATTCATTAAGGCCATAATAAACCAATGTATCAATGCACATCAGAGTCATGCATTAAGACCCTAAGCTATTCTTTCCACATTACAAAACTAGTTACAGACCCATCCCTCTAAATATGCTATCAATCCTATAGTTCTCTTAATCCTAACCTAAAGGATCCTTTGTTATTTTTGCAAAGCTTTGCCTATCTAGTGCTTTATGATGCCACACTCAGTGTGTGTCTCTCCCCATTTTCTTCTACCCAAGCATCTCTATATATGACTTTAGTCTCCACCGCCATGCCTTCCTGAGGTAACAAATCGGTTGCCAAGTGTTCATGTGGTCCTCAAATGGAGCATGCCTCCTTTAATATGAGATCTCCACTCTTTGAAATGATGTCTTTCTAGATCCTTCCATCACATGCATGGAATATTCCATTCTTGACCATACAGCTATCAGGATGGCACCTTATCCACTCCGCATGTTAGACGGGTCATACTTTTCTCGTGTGCTACCTGGAACACCGAATATGGCTAAGTCCCAAAACTCGTCTTGTCTTACGCACATGCGCTGTGTGTTATGCTAAACCCTGCCAAAACCTCATCCTACATGCCTTCACCTTTCATTTCCTTCTTCATATAGGCCCTGCTTTCCCACGTACCTTCTTGCACTTAGCCAATATTCTGAGGCCCAACACTTTTGTTATTTATCCATTTTCCATAGTTTTCACTTCATGATGTTTCTTGCCTATTCGGGGGACTTTGGATGCCAAGAATTAATTTCATTTCATAAATTACTATATTTAGACATGTTACGCTATGAACACATGCTATTTTTACTAAGCACATTGTAGGTGTTAGATTGCAATGAAAATAGTTTATAAATTATGGGTTTTATTTCAAGATTAACTGCTCCAATTTTTGGATGATTCCTTCATCTGGATGAGTGGGAAAATAAGTTTTTAATTAGAGGTGGAATAATAATGAGAAAAATTCATTCATCTCTATCTTTAAAAATTAGCAACCCCACCATGCAACAAATGTCTCAGACGAAACTAGATTTTTTAAGGATCCTTCTCTCCAAATTTAAGGTATTTTCTCCCACCGAATATTTCGGAAAGTAAAAAATTATTCAAGGATAGATAAATTCTAATAAAAAATATAGTCCTCAATATCCCTAAAAATCAGCTTCTTCATGTTGCAAAAAGTGGCTTCCGTGAACCAAAATTTTTTGATGATCATTTTCTCTAATTTTCAAGTGATTTCACCTACCAAATCTTTAGAAAATGAATAGGGGTATCATTTTCCTTTTGTTACAATGGAATAGAATCCATTAATTAATTTTTTAATGTGTGACACTATATAAAATGGTGGAATAGCAAACTACGTTGAAGAAATGGATCAAAAATGAGTTATAATGTATTTTATTTCACTTTTACTTGACCCTATTGGCCACGGTTTGACCTGGGTTAAATGAGATATTGATTGACGTTCAAGCCTTGTTTTTATAATGCAATGGTATAAAATGGAAATTATGTGAATAAAATGGAACCTTGGATCAAGATGAGGACAAGTGTCAGTACGAGAGTGAGGGTGAGTGAGATGAAGGAGCTCGGAAAACACCTTGCGCAGTTGGGAGAAGTCACATGAGTGATCAAGAGCTGATATTTAGGATAAGGAACATTTTATTATCCCCTCTAAAACCTTAAACATGGGGAAGAATAGGGACCCAAAATTGAGACCATGGAAAATCTTTGGTGTAAGTTTGAGCATGAGGGGCTGAGTGGTTCAGTATGGGGGTTGAAAAACAAACATGTAGAGCCCGGTAGAGGTCATGTGAGTGAATAGGGGATACACATAAGAATTAGGTGAATTTTATTGTCCCCTCTATCCCTTTTGGGACATAGGGACACATAATTTTGCCTTGGAGTAAGGTGGTGACATGTGGCATACTGAAAAAATAGCTAAGTATGTGTATCACTCACCTAACTCATCTTAGACTCAACTCAAGTTGCTTTGATTGCACATGGGTGGTATGAGGGTTAAAAATATTTCATGGAGAAAACCTTATAGTCACCTCTACCCCCTTTGTAACAAAGTAACAAGAGGGACTAAAAAATTTTCCTTACACCATTTGGAAAGCCAAGTTTTGCACTGGTTTACCCGAAATAGCAAGAAATATTCACCCTAGAGGCTCAGGATGGAGTTTTGAGGTGAAATTTTATATGAATATATATAAAAATATCATTATAAGATAAATGGAATATGTTTCAAACCTTAATTATTCCTGAAACTCCAAGACATGGCCCCTTTTTCAATCGGCACAATGAGGTACACCTGTAAAGTTTGAACTGTCCCAAGAAACTATCGAAACTTGTATCAAATTTGATACTACCACCATGTAGAGGATTAATAAAGATTTAAATTTCCTAATTTATTTACTCCTAAATAATTATGGATATCTTGGAATCATTTGGAGAAGTTCAAGTTCACAATTTGACTATTCAATCCTTACATTTTAAAACCTGATTTTGCACGGATTGCCCCTGAATCACCAAATATTTCCTAAATATTCCTAAAATAATTCCAAAACATTCAATTCTCACCAATAACACATCCATATTTTTATTACCTTTTTATAACCCTACTGGAGGATACACACATGCCCCAAAATGGCTAAAATTGGCCCTTCTAGGCCTGCAAAAGAACTAGTTTTCTGTTGCACTTTAATGAAGGAAACTAATTGACCTTATTATATCATTTTTAAAAAAATTACATGTTCACAAAATGTAATATAAATAACTTTATGGGCAATTTGACCATGACATAGGAGTTAGGATGACTGGAGAGGGATTTAGAGAGATTTTGAAGAAAATTTACACTTTGGTGGCTTGGTTGTCATGATGAAAAATTTACATTTTTGGGCTGGTTAATTCACACGACAACAATTTCCATGTAATGATATATATTAATGTTGGAGTATTTATATATAAAATGTGGTTTTGCATTTTTTTAAAGTTTCAATCCAAATAAAGTTGGTAAACACATCTTATTTAATTTTGGGTGAAAACATCTTGTGAAACCACTTACTAATATTACACAACCTTCTTTAGCCTATAGGGTTTTAGATTTATTTGTTAGGGTTTGATATTTATATTTAAGAAATGATATTTATATTTTAAAGATGGTCTTTCAATTTAGACATTAGATTTAATTAGTGATAAACCTCTTCTAGGGTTTACATACTTTCTAGGGTTTCATGTTTGAGCCAAGACTTTTTTTCTTTTATGTTGGTATTCTATGCCCATTAGGTGTAGTGCTAGGATTAGTAGCTAACCAAATGAGTGCAATAAACTTCCATACCTTGTTAATAAGTACACACATCCAATGGATAACATTTATTATCCTAATACTAATGATGCAATTATCATGGAAAGTATGCCAATATGTGATGAGCGCCTACTTTATATTGACAATGATATTCAAACCAACCTTCATTAATATGAAAAATCTGAAAAGGTCCATTCTGATAAACTTAACAATGTTGGCCCTGAACAATTTATATTCTTATCTAATTTTCCCAAAGGTTTGCAAGAAAAGACTAAAAACTATATAAATCCTCAAAATTCTCCTTAGATCTAAAGCACATAAAGATCAATCAAACCATGGGAAATCTTTTTTCCAGTTATCAAAAATTCATCTAAATTTATTCCATCTATATGATCTCACATATTAATTTCTACATCTAGCATATTTGTATCTACCCTTCGTATGGGGGCACATCTATTCATTTGACAAAATCCTATGTCTATACCACCTAATTCTACTACTTCTACAACACCTATTATGCACAGAGATTGATATTTAAATATCTAGTTGATAATCTCCCTCTTACAAGTCATTCATGAGTTATATGAAAGGTTAATATTTATAATAAGGTAGATCTAGGAACTCTTCTTCCATAAATTCACGTTCTATTTCAAAATCCATTAGTGTTTGAAGTGGATTTTTTCTTTTAACTATGGGTTTTCTCACTCCAAATATTCATATCTACAAAATTAAAGGAAATTGGGAATGACATATCCAATCCTTTCACATAACATGTCTATATTATTCCTACTATGACAAGCTCATTACCAATAATGTTATATGGAGTCTCAAATATCACAACTTAAAATAGTTTTATGACATTCCTATTCAGGTTTTTATGGCCTTAAATAAAATGGAAAATCAGTTCTTAGCACACTTCTCAATTAATATTGGTGAGAAAGTATCTTATGCTCAAATGTCGAAGCTTAAACAAGATTTTAATGAGATTGTTAGTGCCTATTTATCACAATACAAGACCATCCTAACCAAGATGCATATAATGCTTGTGGATGATGAGATTCAAGATCTATTCACACAAATATTACTTTATCCATTGTTATTGTTTATGATGTTTTTAAACTTTTGATCCTTCAATGAACTATGTCATATTATAAAGGATTTTTAAGTTTATAAAAATGAACATGATTTGATATGTACCCAATGTATATTTGTGCCCAATACCAAGTTTTGAAGTAAACAATGTTTCAAATCTTAATATAAAAAATCAATAATGAAGAAAACATAATAGTCAATGATATATCTCAATGAACAAAGCTTCAATTACAAGCCCCTCCTAAGTGCCAATTCACACAAATAATTATGTCACTTTATAAATTCCTACTTGAGTGTAATGTTATATCTATCCCTCCTCTTATGAAAGTTAATGCGAGTAATCTTCAATATAAATTATTTGATGCTAATGCATATTATGACTATGAAAATTGTATTAACCGTCCTATAAATCAATGCTAAAAGGTAAAGCATGTCATTCACGACTTCATTGATAATCAAAAATTTAATTTGAAAATAATAAAGAGGAATCTATACCACTAATAAATGAGAATGAAAAGATTAAAATATTTGATGGACCATTACCTCAACATACATTTTTTAAGGTATTATTGAAGTCTGTCATGTTTACAATGCACATTGTCCCCCTCTCCTTATATCCATCCGTTAGATGCTATTATTGAAAATATCACTAATATTTCACATCTAGAACCTATTATTCTATTCAATGAACATGGAATCATAGATGATTTTTTGGATATAAATGCACTATGCATTTGATAACTTATATTAATTAACAACCTATTCATAATGTTAAGGCTAGCATTGACATTTATTTAATATTTGGGATACAATGAGCAACAATTACAATTTACCTTTCAAGTTTCTTAAAGATCTATTAGACACATTAATTTACATATTCAAGTGGGGGAAGCTCACCTATATGCACATTTATTGGTTCTTCAGAGAAATGGGACATGTAATTACTAAAATTCCCTTAGCTTAAGACTCTTAGTGTTATCACTTATACTATGAACAATTGTGTTAAATACATATATTATAACAAATTTTTAAAATTTCATGAAATATCTTATGAGTCTCCTATGCCACTTCTAGATGTTATTCTTGATTTTACTCCTTGTAAATAAATGACCACATGACCTATACTTACCCCATTTATTCATACAATTCCTAATCAAGTCGAAATAATGCCTATACTATCACCAACTCAACACAAGTAATGATTTAAAGTACACATTTATGCAATTTAATGGCATCTCCTCAATCATTACAATTGAATCACCAAGTCCTATAATTGAATATTGAATCGACACAATATCCTAACTAACACGGTACTCCATCAAAACACCCATATTTTTTAGAAAAGGGTAAAAGTGGGGACTTTAAAAGAACCCACATCCATTTACAAAGGCCCCACATGCCAAATATAATAGTGAAGCAGTGAAGAGAAGAATCCCAAAGGTGAAAGGAGAAAAGGACCAAAAAGGCCTGAAACAAAGAAGAAAACAACAAGAAAGGAATAAGAGGAGTAACTACTGACCAAAAGTAACAACACAACTAAAGCTACAAAGAAAGAGAAGAAACAACTCCAGAACATTTTCATCTAGTAATAACAAAGGGAATAAAAAGAGAGGAATGGGAGATACATCCTGAGAAGGATACAAAACCAAGAAGTAGAAGCGAAGCATGACAAAAAGTAGAAAAGGAAAGTCAGAGGGAAATCAATGCTTTCCATTAATTTCATTCTTTGATCACACTATCTCCCATTTATCCCACGAAAGTATCTCTAAAATAAGAGGATTTTAATCCATTAAGTCCAAAGGTGAGGAACCATTAAGAGGATGGGAACCATTCTTGTCTGATTCGGAGTGATCAGATTCATGGGGCCACTTTAGTGTTGGAGAAGCTCCTTCCAAAGAGGGAGTAACAACCTCATTAGAAGGTGTTACATCTGTTTGGACTGTTCTTAAAGGGATACAAGATATAATAGATGGAGCTATAACTGAATCTTGTTGATCTTCTAATTCAGAATCATCTTCATCCTCTATATCTGGTGGACTTCAATGATTCGAGGAGCCTGAGTTTTCCTTTGAGGGTATGAAAAATGAAGGTGACCCAATGTCTTGTAATTTCGACATCTAAATTTTTTTTTTTCATATTCGAGAATCTAAGTGTGGATTTTACCTCCCATATTGAGGATCAGCCTATCCGAAAACCCCTTGTTGAGATCAAATTCAACATAAATTTCCTAACATAAGTGTGCAGACCGCTCAGTAATCTCTAGTTGTCTTCTTTGATAAACAACCCTAGGAGGTTTCCAATTTCTTCTACTACAAAATTAAAGTGAAGGGGAAGATTAGGAAATCTCACCTAGAATAGAACACGTGTGATGGAGAAGGTATTCAGGTCAAAATGTATAAACCATGGGGTGGTGAAAAGTCCCGTTGATCCCTACAACTAAGGACCCTCTTCCATAACCCTCAGGTAATCCTTTTGTTCATTAAATAATACAATGAAGAATCCTGGGGAACACAGGGAATATCTATAATTATCTATCCATGAGGTGTGAATCCAATCGATTACTGCATTAGACGATGGCCAAGAACCATTAAATCTACATATGAAGGCCTTTGATTTTATTTCTTATAACAAATCGAGAGATTCTTCATCATTAATTTTCAAGGTTGCGGTTTCAGAGGCTTGTTCAATGATGTAAGAGGGGGCAGGAGGAGAAGCTGCTGGAGATTTCAAGGATGTGGCATTTTTAAAGATTTCCTCTTTAACAGGGGAAAATCTTCATTCCTTAGCCCCCCCAAAAGAAAACTAGTCATAATAATAATTGAATCTCAAACTATCATGTATGAGGTGAGCACAAAGAAATCCTCAAGATGTTTTCCAAAAAATACCATCCCAATTTGTCCTACCCTACATCATAGTTTATTAAAAAGAATAAATTTCAAGTCTATACCTTGAGCTTGTCAATGGATTTGAACGCACAAAGTTTTTCTACTCAGGGTGCAAACCAGGACTTGCAGCAGTTTTGTATAGCACTTGAGTGATTGAGAAAAAACTATATTGGTGTTTCAGAACATAGAGATGAATTCTGATCAAATATGTCCACTACTTTGGTAGTGAGCTTAACCAAAAATCCATAACAACCTCCTCCTTTGGTAGGATAGTTGACACAATAGTTGTTTTTTGCAAAAATCATGGCAAAATATTTTACATGGGAAGGGTGATATAGGGTTATAGAGAAAGCCAAATCAAACCAAGGAATAGGCCCGTTGAAATTTCCTTTCAATCCTGCAGGAATCCTGTCTCTGTCATCCCCATCACTAAAGGAGCCTTCACAGATGAGGGATTGGGAGCTAGGGCTCATGGTGGGAGGTGCAGCAGGAGCCAAAGTAAAAGTCTATATTTTCTTTATTTAACCATTGAAACACCCAAATTCTCCAATTATCCATATTACACATTCTCCTATATCAAAACATCCTAATAGTATCATGGAAGATTATGGTATTCCATACTATCTCTCAGGAACAATCCCTGATCCTCCCAATCTATATGATTTTTTTGATTGGATAACACATTTTTTACCAACTTCAAATACGAATACAAAACAATAAAATAATTAAAATATTTTATAAACTCAAAAACATTCAAATATAAAAAAAAACAAAATCAATACGCGAGCATAGCTTGAGCTACTATTTTATACTTTACATATGTTGTTGGTCACATGATTTAATAAATAAAATATTTATTTTATATACACATGTTTCAAAATATATATAATCATGATGTAGGATACATAAGACTCTACATTATTTAGATGATATAATTTCCCTTTATGCAATTGACATGGCTATTATAGGGGCATCTTCTGCACTAGTAGGTACTTTTTTTCTATTTATTACATAGTAATATTAAAACAATTCTATGCTTATATTATATATATTTTATTTATCTAAATATTTGGTTCTAACATATGTGGACTTGTTGGTGAGAAAATTTGTTGGTTGGTAAAATTAGGTGTCTCCACCAACGTTCACATGGCTACACCCCTCTGCATTGGATGGTGCATCTCCCATTATTGAATGTAACTAATATAATCCTACCTAAATGTTGTGGGTTGGCCAAAAAGGTCAGGGATTGCACAGGGACACTCCACTGAACTTGTAGAAAATTTCTTGTATGGGGTACAAGGGAGGAAATAAAAGTAATTAGGGGAAAGGAGATAAATTAGGAAAGGAAGGTTACTTCATTGAGTAGGCCAATTGAAGATTTCACACCCAGAAACCAAAGTAATTCAACATTTAATATAGAAGAAAGTAACAATGAAGCTATTAGTGAGTCAAAAAAACCCACATGGACACACAGTTCTCTAAGGCTCGTTCATCGAATATACAAAGCTCTCTATAATCACCATGCTTACAAAGTGCATATAAGAGAGAAAAAAGGAAACATAGGAAAATAAGAATGGAAGAAGTGTAGCTTTTATATCATTACATTGATGACACAAAGTCCAATAACCACAATCCACAATTGCTACAACATATATGTTATCACAATCTAACATTTTTAGGATCCTTTGGAATGGAGAAGCCATCCCAATTTATAGCAATGTGAATTAATGCTTTGCCTACCCCCCAATTGAATCTTCATATTCCTATTCCACTTGTGACCTTTCATTTACCATTAGAAAAGATAAATTAATTATTTCTCTTATAATTTTGAGAAAATACTTTTACAATTCAAAAATATGTCACTTAAGTGAATAGGAAAAAATACAATGATTATGCCCAATGAAGAATTAGAAAGGGGAGAGAAAGAAGAGGGGGAAAGAGAGAAGAAGGGAGAGGTTATCACATTTAATGAAGAATCTCCCTGTGATGAAGAACTTGCAGATGATGATCACAATCTCCTACTGAAAGAAGCTTTTCCACAGTGCCTGGATACCCTGGACTTTTGAAATGAGTGTTTAGAAACACTGATTAGAGAATCCATAATGTGAGTTTGAGATGAACATGAATGTCACTCATGATGGTACATTCTTGATCTCACAATGAGAGTGAGAGTTACCCTTTTATTTCTTAGGATTTCACTATTGTTGTTACTCATATTCCTATTTTACACACTATACTGCAAGATTGCAACCTTGGCCTTTATTGATCTAAAATATGAAAGCTCTTTCCTAGTCCATTCCTAGCTCACCGAGATCAAATCAATTCATTGATCTGCCAAACCAATTCACCATGCTCAAATCACTAGGCTCACTGAGAGATGATGATGAATCCACCCGCTGCACCATACGATGCTCTGTCATGCTTCTGGACACAACTAGACTCAAAATGATGCTTCCAAGACCATTGTGGAGGCTTAGTTTATCTATTTGATCTATGAGATTATTTTGTAACCATGTGAAGATTTGAAAAGGTGGAAATATGAGTGAAGACGGGGCCATATGAAACTTTCTACACCAAAAATAAAGATTTTGTATTTTTAGCAAGTAGGACCATGACCTACTAATTTTGGACATATCACTCATTTGGATTCATTATGACATTATGAACCTTATGTCACACTTCATCCTCCTCAGTTGATGATGCCTCTGGTCATATGATATGGTCATATGAGGGCTTAAAGATTGTTTTTCCTACTAGTAGGTGCTTAGACTCCAGCCCCCTTTGATTTTAGTTGCGTGGTGAAGGAAAAAGCTATGGTCTTGATATTTGTTTTAGATGACAACTTCAATAAATAAACTTTATTTATGACTATGATCTATGACCTTGAGGGCTTAAATATTATTTTTCCTACTAGTAGGTGCTTAGCTCCAGCCCCCTTTCATTTTATTTGTGTGGTGAAGGAAAAAGCATTTTATTTTGTTTTAGTGACAACTAAAATAAATAACAATGTATAAACTTGTAAAGCTTGTATCTTTTGATTGGAAACTTGAATTTAAGTGCCATTTTTTTGCAAAAGTTCTTGCTTTTCCATGCTTTTTCCATTGGAACTATTTATTTTGAGAAACACACTATAATTATAAAGTGCCAAAATTTTGGGGGTCTTGTTACATTTCTTGGTTCTTGCATTTTTATGGTGAAATGTATGGATTTGATAGGAACTTATGTAAGTGATAGTATTTTGTTTCATTTGGAAAAATGTGACTCTCCTTTCAAAATATGGGAGAAATTGGAGGGTTTATTTGGTAAAGTGGATTATAGGAGAGCCATGCAGTTTGAAATTGAGATCACCTCTCTTATCCTGAAGATTTTCCATCAATTATAAACTATCTTACCAAATTCAAGCATTTGTTGACACAATTGAAGGGGAGTGGAAGAGAAAAGAAAGATGAAGAGTGTGTTTACTTAATTCTATCTAAGCTGAGAGGACCATTCCAAATATTTTCTTCTACCTTTTTCTCTAGCATGGATGCCTTAGGTGAAACCTTCAAAATGCCCGACTTAGAAATATTTTGTGAAAGACTTACTAGGGAAGAATCCAAATTGTCTAACCTTGAGTCTTCCACCTATCAAATGGCATTAGTTTCATCTAATCCTAAGGGCAAGGGAAAACCAAACATTAAAACCAAATCCACCCCTTATCCTTCTCAAAGTGCTCCTAAACCCAAAGAAAAAAACTCTAAACCCAAGGAGTCTTCTAAATACAAGAATAAGTCATATTTCATGCTCTTTTTGTGGTGGTATTGGTCATGAAGAACATAGGTGTTATAAGTGAATGCAAGCCTTAGAGGATGTAGTCAAGAAACACAAAATTTATATCTCCACTCCACCTCCTTCTAATCAACATGTAAAATCACTTAATGTTGTTGGGAGATCTTAGTCACCACTTGTAGATAGTTGGGTTATAGATTTTGGTACTTCTCATCACATGAATTCTTCCAAGGAAGATTTTGTATATCTAGGTTTGAGTTCTACTTTCAAAATTGAGGTTGGATGTTCTTCCTTTATTTATGTTAAAGGAAAATGTGACATACACCTTGATGATGGCAATATCCAAGATGCACTGTATGTTCCTAACATCACTATAAATTTGCTTTATGTATATCAAATTTGTCATTATGGTCAAGGAAAAACAATGAATTTTACACCACATGGGGCAGAAGTACAAACTTTATTGGAGCCTCATTCACTTGTTGCTCAAGGTATTTTTTATCATAGTTTTAGACTATATCACTTTGAGGGTTTTGATGACACTTCGTCTATAAGGACCAAGATTGTTTTCTCATGCAGATTAAGAAAGTAAGATTTGGCACGAGATATTTGGACATCTCAATTACAAATATTTGAAGGAGTTGAGCACTCACGGTATGGTTAATGGTCTTCCTAGAGTTTCTTATCTTGAGGGATTTTGTCATGGATGTGCATTAGGGAAATAACACTAAGATCCATTTATTAAGAATTTGTCCAAGAGAGATTCTTCACTACTTGAGCTTGTGCATAGTGACTTGATGGTTTTTCCTACCCCCTCTTTCAATGGAGCTAAATATGCACTTACCTTTATTGATAATTTCTCAAGGATTAATTGGGTTTATTTTCTCAAGTACAAAAGTGATGTTTTTTCACACTTCAAAGTATTCAAGGATTTGGTCGAGAAACAATCTTCTAGTTACATAAAGAACATTCCCACTAATAATGGGGAGGAGTACTTAAACAATGAGTTTTTCTAAATTTTTGGCAACTCATGGCATCATTCAATAGAATTATGCTCCTCATACTCCAAAACATAATGGATTAGTAGAACAAAAGAGTCAAACTTTAAAGGAAATGGCTAATTGCATGATGAAATATAGAGATTTACCTCCTATCTACTGGGCAAAAGAATTTAATTGTGCTAACTACATTCAAAATCACACACCACACAGAGCACTTGAGAATTTGACTCTAGAGGATGCTTGGTCCAAAACTAAGCCAAATGTCTCATTTTTTCGAGTCTTTGGGAGCCATTCTTGGGCCTTTGTGCCAATGAAGAAAAGGAAAGCCTTGGATAAGAAGAGAAAACCATTGATATTTGTAGGGTATTGTGAGGACATGAGAGCTTATTGACTTTTAGATCCTAATACTCATGAGGTTATTTTTCGAACACATGTTCAATTTGATGAGCACTTCATACCTCATGATTCTTCATCTTCTTCCATGCCCATTTATTCTTCTTTATCTAATCTTGAGGATCATTTATTTGAGGAGGTTGATGAGGAGGTTATAGATTCCAAAAAAGATCCTATTCCCACTAATGTTGTCACTATGCCTAAGTGGGATTGTACTACAGTTTCTGAGGTAACACATTTTATACAAGATCTTCCACCCACTAGGAATCATCACACACATTTTATTGGTTTTGGACATTTGTGTCAGGAAGTTTATGAGGATTCATAGTATTTTTCACAGACTCGTGGGATACATGAGTGGGATGATGTAACAGTAGTTGATTATTCTTCTTTGATGAAGAATCATACTTAGGATTTGGTATCTCTTCCTAAAGGAAGAAAGATGGTTAGTTGTCAGTGGGTATAATGAACCAAATACGCAGCTAATGGGTCCATTGACAAGTATAAGGCTCGTCTTGTTGCAAAGGGTTTTTCACAAGTTGAAGGTATTGATCACTCTAAGACTTTTACACCCATTGCTATGGATTTTGTATGCCTTGTACTTTCTATTTTTGCATCACAGGGGTGTCCTGTATACCAAATGGAAGTGAAGAGTGCCTTATTACATGGATATTTACAAGAGGAAATATACATGGAGTAACCTACTAGATTTTTTTAGGATTCTTATCTTGTTTTTAGGCTCTAAAGGTCTCTCTACAGTCTCAAACAAGCCCCTCAAACTTGGTATGAGAAGATGGATTATTTTATTTTATCTACTGGTTTTGTTGATTTCCACTCTAATCATACAGTATATCTCCAATATGTTGGTAAGGATATTGTGATACTTGTTTTGTATGTTGATGATTTGTTACTTACTAGCAGTTCTTCTTCCCACATTCAGACTATTCAAAGGGCTCTTTCTATGCAGTTTGACATGACATATCTTGGGTTATTACATTATCTCCTTGGATTGAATATTTCTCAAACAGATTTAGGGATTCATTTGAGTCAGCAAAATTACACCCATGATCTTCTTCGGTGCTTTGATTATCTAGTTGTTAGGTATAGTTCTTTCCTTTATCTATGGTATTGACTAGATATTTGATGACTAGTTCTTGCCTAAATCTATGGTCTTTACTAGTTCTTTGATGACCGATTCTTTCATTAATTTATGGATTGATATATGACTTTGACTGGTTCTTAGATTGATATTCCTTTCTGATATAAACAAGGCACATTATCATTGTATTTCATGGAGTTCCATAATAATATATGATATTGTTGCTCATTTGTTTTCATAGGTTTATGTAAATTTATTCTGGAAAATTACTTTCATATTATTGAGCATGGTGTTTAATTAGCATCTGATATATTCGTGTCTTAGTACAATCTATTTATCATTTCTTTTAGCACCCTACAATGTCTTTATTTTCTCACGTACACTATTGTGACCACATAGATGTCGTAGGATACCCCGTGGAGGATGAATTTCCTTTTTTGAGCTATGCCATTATCATAAAATCCTAGGAAGAGGTTGCAAAGTAGAGAGATGATTGGAGATAGAACCAACTGCAACTTCCAACACTCAGAATGAGGATTTACTAGTTTTAGAAAATTCCATTTTTCATCCTTTTCAACTTCAATCACCTTGTTCATTCCTCTAGATGTTCTATGTACACGTTGCATTTGAAGAATTTTCCCACTGTGAGAATTTGTTTTTTTATAGTAAGTTCTCATGTAGAGACTTACTATTTTTGAAAAGTGGCTTTCTGAAATAAAATTTTATAAAATGAGGGCATGAATTCGGGTTTTTCTCGCCATAAAAAATTAGGGCCTTCTATGTAAGTGATATCACTTGGGTCTTCAAGGCACTTTGGAAATAGGGAAGAATGTAAAAATCCCACTTTAATCTGTGCACTGGTTTGCAAAATACGAATATTTTATCTTCACGGGATACAAAGTCAACATGGAAAAATATTTTCCTAGAGCATTTAAAAAATTACACTTTTTATGGAAATATTCTTTCCATGATCATGAAAATGTGGAGGGATGAATGCAAGAGGAAAAATGGAGGTGGAGGATTCTGGAAATTGTTTTCTAGAGTTCCGGGTAGAAAGAAAGAAAAATGGGGGGGAGAGAGAAAAATGGCTAAGCGCTAGGTATTATTATTTGAGAGAGAGAGGGAAGGGGGTAAATTTTTTCTGTCCCCATTATCCCCTTTGAAAGTACTAAGGGACACCAAAATTGTGCCTTAACCCCTAAGGGACAAGTGGTGGAAATGCACTGGCGGAGATGGGGGCTGTAAAATGAGCAAGAAGTGCTTATAGAAACCTCCCAGAGTCATGTGGTGGGTCTAACGGCTCCAAGGTGGGGGATCAAAATTTCTTATCTCCCATTTCCCCTTGGAAAGGGACAAAGGAACACCAAAAGCGAGCATTAGTGCCATGCTGACATATGGCACTGGAACAAATTTCTAACTGCGAGAGCATCCTTGAGAGACAGATTGAAAATGAAGTAGCTGAAGGTTTTTTGGGAAATTATTTATATTATTTTGATTTCAAACATAATTTTGAAAATAATGAGATGGGTCTTAAGGTCTGGTTCTTCTTGCAACCCCTTTAAAAATGACCTTCTTACTTGGAATCACTGAGTGTACCCACAAAAAATGAGCTCCCCTGAGAAGTGATAAGGGCTTGTGAAAAATATGAATATTCCTTCGTTTAGAGGATCCTCTTATCTTTCCAATTAGTTATTTTTTACATCCTATCTCCTTATGGAGCTCTCACAATCCTCTAAAGAAGATCAGGGACTTGTTTTGACTCCCTTCTCCTTTTTGATCGAGACCATCAGTTGTGCCTGCGAAGAATGATTTGTGGAAACAATGCATGAGTGTTGTGAAAAATATGAGATTACCACCCTATTGGGCATTATCCATTTATATTTTTTGACCTCCAACTCATTCCAGAGCTCTCGAAATCATCTCCCAATGCTCAGGTGCTTTTTCATAGTGTAAGCTCCTTTGGCCTCAAAAACCCGCTTCTGCTGAAATTGCTCCAAATTTACAAAATATTTCCTAAATACTCCTAAATAAATTGCACAATGATGAATTTAGGACTTCAAATCTGATTTGAATAATATGCACCAACTCTAGAAAGGCTAAAAATTTCCATTTATAAGTTTTCCGAAAGATCCGCCTTGAAAGACACTGTCTCCAAATAATCTTGTGAACTTGTTTTCATCTCTTCAACACATGGGAAGGGTTAAGAAAACATCCATGAACATTACATGGATGGGTATGATACTGAAATAGGGGGAAATAACTTGGGGAAGTTCTCACAAGGATTTACACACAAACATTTTGACACTAGGGTCCGTTGTCATGCTCAAAAATATGAAAGTTTCATGTTACACATTTGCATGAAAACAACTAGCTCTAGCTTGGGGACATGTTATGGATCAAGTGCGGTGAAGAAATAGCATGGAGGAATCCCATAACATCAATTCATTTTTTGGACTGGTTCCTTATCTATTGGGCTTATGGAGTCATTTCTTCCAGAACACACACACACACAAACAAACAAACACACAGAAGGAAAACACACCAAAAGTAGGAAACAAAAAAAACATAAAAGGGGAATTATGTTATAGGGGAGAGGTATTTATAGAGGTAGGGAATGGATGTACAAATACCTAGCAACAGGTTGGGAAAAGTACATGCCATCATGGAATAATGGACTAACATGTGATCTTTGAAGCATAAAAAATACTATATGATCATACCATGCTCTAGTGAAATATTTTCATGGTTTGGGAAGAAGAATTTCATCCATGATTCCATCTTCATACTCATACTGCACCGAGAACATTCTTGTGTCCAAATAACACTTTGTTATCTTCTCAAAAATCTTACATCTTGAGACTTCCTCTTGGTGTCTTACGATCATGAGACAACATTTCTCCATGTCCTAGGGAGTGGGAAAATTGATCTTGTCATGGAAACATTCTTCATCCATGAATTGCAGCATGGAAACATCTATTAAATTAGTGAGGCACTTAGAGGGAGTGAGAACAAACTAATTTTCTTCCCATTCAATAGCTTCTTTGGACATCTCACTTTTTTTCTAGGAGAAAGTAATTTCCAAAATAGAGGTTACATCATTTAATCAGAGGCCTTCATCATTATTGAGCGAGTGTTATGGTATGGAGACATTGGGAAATATTAAGTGCACTCTTATTTTGAATTATTTCACAATATTAATGCACATTCTCCCTTTATTGTTTGGAAATTTATTGTTCAATGTCCATCCACTCCACATTAGTTTCGACATCATTCTCAAAATTGCATCCCTTGATTCAGTCATAAAATAATTCTTCACCCTTAAGTGAATATTACAACATGGATTCTTGTTCCGATTTGGTAGGCAATCCAACCATGGTGAGAATGAGTTCACAAGACTCCTACAAATTTTCACCTTTTTTTGAACAACCCTCTTTAGTACAACTCAACTTCCCAATTTTCTCATTATCATCCTCCACAGTGGATATGTGTTCAAGATAGGGAATATTTATCGTGGATTTAAGAATATCGTTCCTTATACATTCATGATATTCTTTGCAAATCATGAAGGATAAATACATAATTTCACATTCGCTCTCACTGGCCAAAGCATTAGGATCTTGATACTGAGTTGAGGTTCTTCAGTTTCTTTCGCATCCTTCAATATTTCTTTCACGTTTAAATCTTCCAAGTTTACCATTTACTCATCTTCATCCTCATTGGAAGAATAGTTGCATTGTGCCTACGGGAGATGGTTGAAAATTTTATCTACACATGGCCAAACTTCATTTAAAACATCCTCTTTCACCTCTAATATGCTTCTGGTAATCCAAGTCTCACCTTCTTGCAAGTATGGGCATACTTGATTCTAAACTTTTTTTGACAAGGAGAGGAGATCCATGCTTCCTGGGAAAGGAACACCTTCAAGCTCAAAATCCATTTCATCATCCTCTTGATGGGAAGGATAAAACCATGTTGGGGTAGCAATATGGGAAGACTTTTCAAATTTATCTTGATCATTCATTATTGAATCCTCTTTCTCATATGGAAAATGAAAGGCTTTGTACTCACCATGATGATCAACATTATGATCCTTGGGTGAGAGTGGTGGAGTCAATTCCCCAAAGAGGCTATGCTCAAATTTCTCATCCTCCTCAACTTTGGAAAATAAATTGGCCTCTTCCATTTGTTCATCCATGATTATATCAAAAAGAGAGTTTGATTCATCAACTATCTCCATTCCATCATCAATCGAAAGATCAAAATTTGAAAGGATATTATCCATGATTACCTCGAACTCATCATCTTGAGTCTGGGATGCAGGAAAAACTTCTTGTACTTATTCATTGTTTATGGAGTATTTGGAAATCATTGGATCTTATATTGTGCTTCACTAGAATTTATTATTTCATCAATGGGTTATGCTTCGAGCTAGAATGAATTGATGAATTGAGATTCAATTGTCATATCCTCTACATCATATTCTACCATGTCGATTAGATTCTCATGAGGGGGTTCAAGGATGTGATCATCTTCAAAAGCATCCAAGAATATTCTAGGGAAAAACACCTCATACTATGAATGATCATCATAATATTGATGAGTTTCTTTATCCTCGACAATGTGAAGTGCTTCAAGGTGTCATACCTTCTTTACAAAGCTAAAGGATACCTCCAAATTTCATTATAGGTTTCGGGGTCAAAATTTCCTTTTATTTTTCTCAAAAGTATTTTCGTATATTCTCTTTTAAAAATTTCCATTTCTTCATCACCATAAGACACTAAGTCATCTAGAGGAAGGGATATGAAATAAAATTCTCTCATATTGTTAGCGAGTTATGTGTAGTTGAAAAAATTACCCTTAATGGATTTTACACCATTATGTCCTTCAACATCCTCCATATTGTTGATTTTATTCTCATTAGAAGGTTCAAGGATAATACATTCCTCTGAAGCATCCAAGAATCTTCTAGGTACGAACACCTTGTAGTACAAACAGTCATCACGATCTTCCTTCATAGGATGAATCTTCTCTTCTTCTTATTTTCTATGAAGTACCTCAAGTTATTCGTACATTTCTTTCAAGGCCTCAACATATTTTAGAATTTAGAGGAATATTTGGGGGTTAGAATCTCCTTATACAATGTTCATGATTCTTTACACATACTTAATCTTCAAGGTGTTCATTTCTATATGCAAGGAAATCATCCCCGGGGAGAGAGATGAAATACATGGCCCCAATCTTTTCATTTAGCTATGCGAGATTGAAATTATTGCCTTCAACATATTCTTGGTCTTTGTGGGCTTCACACAACATATTGTATCTTCTTTACATCTTTTTCAATAGTTGCATACCTTCTTCTTTGTTGGCAAGTCCTATTTTCTTTCCTTTTTCTAATTGCAGGTTATTACTTAAATTAAAAGAGCCTTTTACCATTATTGAATTATCCTCTTTGCAAGAACTGATCCAGAACCATGGTTTATCAATAATTTGCATTTATTGACAGTTGTCTTCTTTTTCTTCTTCACTGTCACTCATTGGTACTTCTCTCCAATTTAGAAAATTTCTTCATTGTCTTGTGGGAAATGAACATGACATGGATTCATTCCTTGAAGGAGTCTCCTTCAAGAAAGTTTCTCTTTGAAATATATTTTTTTGTTTTTTTAATATATAATTTTTGTATTTTTTTGGTCAGAGATATTTTTTTGGTGCACTTGGGAAAATCTCTCCCCAATAGAGTCACCAAAAATTGTTGGTGCGAAACTTTATTGGCTAGGAAAATTATGTCTCCACCAGTGTTCACGGGGCTACGCCCCACTGCATTTAATGGTTCATCTCCCATTATTAAATGTAACTAATATAATCCTACCTAAATGTATTGGGTTGGCCAAATAGGCTAGGGATCACATAGGGACACTCCAATGCACATGTGGTAAAGTTATTACATGGGGTACAAGGGAGGAAATCACAACAATGACGGGTGAAGGAGAGAAATCAGGAAAGGAAGGTTATTGTTGTGAGTAGGAGAATTACATATATTTCACACCCATTAACAAGAGTAGTTCAAAATTAAATATAGATGAAAGAAAAAATGAATCTATCTAGTGACACGAACAAACCTAGACACCAATTTCTTAGATTCATCTATCAAAGATATAAAGTTCTTACTAGATCATTATGCTTGTAAAGTGCACAAAAGAGAGAACTAGAGGAATACAAGAAAATGAGAATGGAAGAAATGTAGCTTTTATTTCATGTGCATTAGTGATACAAAGATCAACAACATATCACAATCCACTATTACTATAAAGAACTAAATTTTCTGGATGTAATTTTCAACCTCTTTCAAATGGAGAAGCCATCCAAATTTATAACAATGTGAATTTACGTCTCATCTTCCCTCACATGACTCTTCACATTCATATTCCACTTGTGACTTTTCGTTTTCCATTAGAAAATACAAATTAAGTATTTCTCTTATAATTTTGAGAAAATAATTTTACAATTTTGAAAATATGTCATAAGTGAATAGGACAAAATACAATGATGAACCCCAACAAATAATTAGAAAGGAGAGAGAAGGAAGAGGGAGAAATAAGGAAGGAGAGGAGATGAAGGAAATCTACTCCTTATGATGATTCAATTGAATGTCTTGATGCAATCATGAACATTGAGTGAAGAACACTGACACTACATACTGAAAGAATCATCCTCCTAAATGGGGAAAATTGAAATCTCGATATCTTTTGCATCATGAGAAACCTCCCTTCGAATATTCAACAACTGCATCCCATCAGGCACATCGAGTGAAGAAGTGAGAAGAACTTGATCAATAGACTACTGTAGATAATGAAGGATGCCCCCAAAATAATTGATCAAACCAATGAGAAGCTACCACTCCTTTGTAATCAATCATGCATATGAAAAAATACTTGGGAGCACTTACTCGCACTATGCAATGATGATGTTTCCTATTGGAGCATCCTCAAGGGCTTGTTGTGGAATCGGTTCTTAATCACCACAAAGAAAATATAATCTTTGGGAGGTCATTCTTGGGCACTTGGATGCTTTACAATGAACTACTCCCTCTTGATGGATATTTATTGTCTTGAGAGATTCAACCCAACTTGCTGACCTATCCCACTGAGTTTAACTAATTTGAATCACTTTGAATAGCTTACTGAGCTCACTCATCTCGCTCACCTAGGGAGGGAAAATGCCTTTGGATTGATTGAAGATTTAAAATGATGATCTCTAGAAAACTCTCAAAACTTTTTAAATATCCTCTTGGAATGTATGATGATTCTCCTTTTCAACTTATGCAACCTACAGTGTCCTTATTTTCTCACGTAAACTATTGTGACCACAATCATGTCTTAAGATACCCCATGTGTGATGAATTTCCTCAATTGAGCTAGCCACTATCGCACACCCCTGGGAAGATGTTGTAAATTAGAGACATGACAAGAGATAGAACCAAATGAAACTTCCAGCACTCAGAATGAGGATTTACTATTTTTATAAAATTCCATTTTTCACCCTTTTCAAATTTGACCACCTTGTTCATTCCTCTGGATTTTCTCTGTACACACTACCTTTGAATAATTTTCTCAATGTGAGAATTTTATATTTATATTAAGTTCTCATGTAGAGACTTAATATTTTGTAAAGTGGATTTTTTAACCTTGGATTTTTCTGGAAACAACTTTTTGTGATGGGTATTTTCTCTTTATCTCACATACAAAATTTTAGCTCAAATTGATCTCTGAAACAATGGGAAATAAAATTTTAAAAAATAAGGGCATGAAGTTGGGGTTTTCTTACCGTAAAAGATTGGGGTCGTGAATGTAATTGTTATCACTTGGGTCTTCAAGGAACCTTGAAATGGTGAAAAATGTAAAATGTCCCACTTCAATATGTGCAATGGTTTGCAAGATATGAATATTTTGTCTTCGCAGGCTACAAAGTTAACCTAGAAAAATATGTGTTTGGAGCCTTTTAAAAATTACAATTTTTATGGAAATATTATTTCCATAATCATGGAAATGTGGAGGGATGAATAAAAGAGGAAAAATGGAGGTGGAAGATTCTGGAAAAAGTTTGCTGGACTTCCGGGTAGAAATGAAGCAAAATGGGGTGAGCAAAAAATGGCTAACTGTTGGGTTTTATGATTTGAGAGAGAGAGAGAGAGAGAGAGAGGGAAGGTGGGAAATTTTTTTCCCCTTTTCCCCTTGGAAATAAAATAAGGTACATGAAAATTGTGCCTTATCCCCTAGGTTACAAGTGGTGGACATGCACTAGTGGAGGCAGGGGTTGGAAAATGAGCAAACAGTGCTTACAAAGACCTCTTAGGGTCATGTGGTTAGTTAAGGGTCTCCAAGTTAGGGGGACCACAATTTATTTCCCCCCATGTCCCCTTGTAAATGGAAAAAGGGACACAAAATTGTGCATTAGTTCCATGTTGACATGTGGCACTAGAAAACGTTTCTTATTACGAGAGTGTCCTTGAAAGAGAGATAGAAAACAAAGTTTTCGGAGTTCCCAAAGGTCTTTTTGGTAACTTCCTTATATGATTTTTACTGAAAACATAATTTTGAGAAGAATTAGATGGGTCTAAAGGTCTTTTTCTTCCCTAAATACCTTAAAATTTTAACTTATTCCTTGGAATCATAGAGTGTACCCGCCAAAAATAAGCTCCCCTGAGAAGCTCCAAGGGCTTGTGAAAAATATCAATGTTCCATATTATAGAGGATACTATTATATTTATATTGAGTTCTTGTTTGACCTAAAAATAAT
The DNA here is from genome assembly GCA_019776745.2 of Taxus chinensis. Classification (NCBI taxonomy): domain Eukaryota; kingdom Viridiplantae; phylum Streptophyta; class Pinopsida; order Cupressales; family Taxaceae; genus Taxus; species Taxus chinensis. Next base: position 97,991,961 of record CM034151.1, read on the forward strand.
TTTGGAGCTCCCATAATCATATCTCGAAGCTCAAGTTCTTTTTCATAGTGTAAGCTCCTTTGGCCTAAAAAACCCGCTTTCGCCGAACTTACTCCCAAATTACCAAATCTTTCCTAAATATTCCTAAATAACTTGTAAAATTATTTAGGCTCATTAATAAAAGTCCTTGATGAATTTAGGACTTAAAATATGCTTCGAATAATATGGACCAACTCTAGAACTTGGCTAACAATAGCCATTTCTAAGTTTTTCGAAAGATCTGCCTTGAAAGACATTGTCTCCAAAGAATCCCGTGAACTTGTTTTCATCTCTTTAACGCATGGGAAAGGTTAAGACCACAAACAAGAAAATTACATGGATGCGAATAAGCCTGACATAGGGGGTAACTGACATGGGGAAGTGTTCAGGGGGTTTTACACACACAATGGTTCGCTGTCATGCTCAAAAATATAAAATTTTCATGTTGCACATTTGCATGACAATAAGACTATACAAGACTAATATATCTTATTTTATGCACATATTGACTATTGTTTTTTATTTCTTACACATTGGATTACTTACTTTTTTTCTTATGTGTGTGTTTCCCTTGGCCTATTTATGTGTTTGACACCTTTGTTTCCTTTCCTTACACCCTAAATATCCTTTTTTACTACGTCCATTAGTCTATTTTGAGTGTGTGACACTTATGTGTCGCTTGTATGCAGCCATTAAACCTTTAATTATGACATTATATATGACTTTATGTGTGATCTTGTGTACTTGTAAGGTTATTGCGTGTGGTATCATTTTATGCCATGATGTCTGTCATGCACAATTTTGTAGGGAGGTTCTACATGGTTTACATCTACAATTACCTTATTTGTGTTTTGACAATGATTATATTCTATATTTTACATGAAAAAACTTCAATTATTTTGATCCAAGTGTTCTACATTCTATCTCTCTTTCCTCTAAAGAGGGGGCATTCAGTGGTATCATTATAAGAACATTGATTCAATTTAGGAACATAAATATAATTATAAAATACATGAATATAAGAACATGCAACAAGGATAGGTTTATGGGTTATAACTAGCAATCACATGTGAAATTTATGATGGAAACATCAAAGGGGAGGCATTAAAGAAGTTAAACCAGATGAAGGGAAATATTAGGATGGGAAGAGGGAGGATGAAGAAGGGGTTTGAGGGACCTCAAATAAGTCCAAGGGTGGGGAAAGCACTGTGGGGAAGCAATGTGAAACTTTTATTTCTTATGAATGTGTAATTCGTCAAGGAAACATATTATGGAGATATCCCAGAATGCGAGGAGTGGTTGATCAGTACTATTTGTTGTATGTAATATCAAATATTATGTTTTTTGGGAGGTTATAATACATATAAATGTCATGGGAATGGACTTACACGTCTCTTGGGACACTTTAGAGACATGGATATGTGGAATGAATCTACAAGCATAGGGTAGTGATTTCATGCACATGTGTGAATAGGTTTCTCTCTAACTATCAGGGTAGCAATTAGGGTTTCCCTCGTCAATGGTCTTGATGGCATCATTTGTCAACGACCACCTATATAAAATGGGTTTTTCTATTTTATTTTTATTTTTTAGGTGTTAAGGTTTTCGATTGGGAAACGTTTAATTTTTTGATAAGGTGAAGACATGAAAGGAAAGTTAGATATAAAAAAAGTGGGAATTAAATACTTTTATATCCTACACCTATTCCACATCTCAAATTTTTCTTACCCAAATAGTAGTTGTTATCTATGTTCCACTTTTTCTTCTTGATCCCACTCACATTATTCATGTGAGTACAATTTGATCTTTAAGTGGTCAAATAATATTTGGGAAAATCCATAGGTTCCATCTTGGGAACCCAACCATTGTAAACCTTGAATCCATAAAAAAACTTAAGAAATAACACAAATCAATTGGCTTATTGCATATACATGTTGCCCATATGACCAACCATTAGAGGGGATCTTGTTTTCCTATAATTACTTGAGCTAAAATGTAAAAAGGGGGATACAAAATGCTACAAGAAGAAAGCAATGGGGTTGGATTTTGAACCTGGAACCTATGGATTTTCCCCAATTTTTATTTTGGCCCCTTTAAGCTCAAATTGCACTCATGTTTAATTAATGCAATTGAGATCAAGATGATATAGAGGAAGAGAGAATTTAAAGAAAGAGTTTGAGGGAGGAAAACTCCAAGGGAGAGGAAATCACTATGGCCCGAACTAATGCAAAACTCTTTTTTCTTGTGATCACCTAGATTTTTTGTCAATCGTTTGAAGAAGAAATGAAGTTTGGTTAATGATTCATCAAGGAAACACATTTTGGAGATATCTCAAAATGCAAGGAGTGTTTGATCAATACTATCGATGTGAATAATTTTTGTCTGTAATTTGAGACATTGTTTTTTTTATATTTATAACACATGTAAATGTAAGCGCAATTTACTTACACATCTCTTTGGACACTTTAGAGTGAGGGATATGTGGAGTGGACTTGACATCCCATGGTATCCATTTCATACACATTTTTGAATAGGGTTTGTCTCTAGCTATCAGGGCTTCCCTCATCAATGGTCTTGATGATGTCATCCATTAATAACCACTTGTATAAAATGGGATTTGATATATATATTATGGCTTTGAGGATTTTGATTGGTGGGAATTTATTTTGCTAGATAAGACGAAGACATGAATGGAAAGTTTAAAATAGAAATCTCTGAATTAAATACTTGCATGTTTTTCCCCTATTCCACGCCTTATATTGCTCTTACCCAAATAATAGTTTTTATCTTTTCTCTAGTTTATCATCTCAATATCTCTCGCATTATTCATGTGAGTGTAATATAAGCTTAAAGGAGATAAAATGAAAAATGGGAAAAATTCAATAAGTTTCACATTAAAAACCTAACCCCACTTTTTTCTTCTTATAACATTTTGTAGCCCCAATTTTTAGTTTTAAGCTCAAGTAATTGCAAGAAAATTGGTGATTCAAGATTAATCATAAATAATTAATCTCATCCAATGGTTGGTCATAGGAGAAAAAGGTAGATTTTATGTTCCAATCAAGCTTTGCTTAAATTTTTATTTTATTTTTGTACAATGTTAAGGTTTTCGATTGGCCAACATTTAATTTGTTAAATGAGACGAAGACATGAATGAAAAGTTGGAAATAGTAAGCTGGGAATTAAATACTTACATGTCTTGCACCTTTTTCCTACAAAAATAATGCCTGTCATTTGTGCTCCACTTTATCATTGACGAAGACATGAATGGAAAATTAAAAAATAGAAAGGTGTAAATTAAATACATGTATGTCCCATACATAATCCATTACATATATTGTTCCTACCCAAATAATAGTTGTTATTTGTGCTCCATTTTATCATTTGGATCTTGCTTGCATTATTCATTTGATTGTAATTTAATCTTAAAGGGGTCGAAATAAAAAATGGGAAAAATACAATAAGTTCCAGGTTCAAAACCCAACCCCACTGCTTCCTTCTTATAAGAGTTTGGGGCACCCCATTTTAGTTGTAAGCTCAAGTAATTGTAGGAATACATGTGATGTGGAACCAATCATCGATAATTGAGCCCCTGTAATAGTTGTTCATAGGAGAAACCTATAGATTTTATCTATCAATCAAACCTTGTTATTTTATTTTTTATTTTTTTTACAGCGCCAAAGTTTTTGATTGGATGACGTTTAATTTTTTACATAAAACAAAGACATGGATGGAATGTTGGAAATAATAAGGTGGGAATAAAATACCTATATGTCTCGCACCCATTCCATGGCTTAGATTGTTCCTACCCAAATAATATATGTTATTTGTGCTTCATTTTATCATCTCGATCTTGCTTGCATTATTGAGGTGAATGGAATTTGAGCTTAGAGGGGCTAAAATAAAAATTGGGGAAAATCCATTAGGTTCCATGTTCAAAACCCAACCACATTGTTTACTTCTTATAACATTTTGTATCCCCCTTTTTATTTGCAAGCCCGAGTAAATGTAGTAAAATAGGTGATGTGGAACCGATCAATAATAATTGAGCCCCTTCAGTGATTGGTCATACGAGCGACAAGTAGATTTTATTTTCCAATCGAAATTTGCTATTTATTTTTATTTTTCACATCATCAAGGTTTCTGATTGGATGATGTTTGATTCATTAGATAAGATGAAGCCATGAGTGGAAAGTTGGAAATTAAATACTTACATTTCATATGACTATTCCATGGTTTAGATTATTCCTACCCAAATAACATATGTTATTTTTGCTCCACTTTATTGTCTCAATATTGATCACATTATTCAAGAAAGTGTCATTTGAGCTTAAAGGGGTCAAAATAAAAAATGAGACAAATGAGCCATATGTAGAAATGGTGATAATTTTTTATTTATTTTCTCTATGTTAATACAAAGTAAACATAGTGAAGATGATACAACTGAAGAATTGAGAGACAACATAGAAAAATTTAACACCTAACATTCCATTTTGATTAACGACACATAAAAATTTAACACCTAACATTACATTCTAATTAAAGGCATAGAAAAATTTAACATGCAGTGATAGATGATAGAACTAGAAATCGTATGTGAAATGTATGATGTTAATGCCAGAGGGGGTGGATTGAATAAATAAAATGTCAACATGTGGAAAATTAGGAGAGGATGAGGGGAAATGAAGAAATGGTTTGAGATAGTAGAAGTGCAAGGATTGGGAAAATAGTGCCAGGAACCAATACGAAATTAGTTTTTCCTATTGAAGGAGAAAGGGGTGTGGCAAGCTAGTTGTTAAGGAAACAAATTTTAGAGATATAATTGAACACAAGGACTGACCCATCAATTTAGTATATGTCAATAGTTACTATAAACAATTTAAACCCTCAGGTTTATTGGGTATTTGGAACACACATAAATGTAAATGGAATTCACTTGCATGTCTCATGGGACATTTTAGAGGTAGGGACACCTGGATTGGATTTGGCATCTAAAGGTAGTGTATTCATGCATAATTGTGATTAGGGTTTCTCACTAGCAATTAGTGTAACAAAAACGGTATCCATTGTTTAAGTCTTAAAATATGGGGGGAAATACAATATGTTATTGGTTCAAAACCAAGTTATAATGCTTTCTCCTTATAACAATTGGTTGCCCCACTTTTAAATTATAAACTTGACTAATTGTAGGAAAGAAAGAGATGTGTAAACAACCATATTTGATGAATGTTCACCCCAATGGATGGAGGAATGTGAGAACACAACAGGTGGTGGTCTTGAGCCTACTTTGTATTTTAAATGTACAATAGGTCGAGATGATGAAAAGAAAATTATCAAGGTCGATGACCATGGAATTGATGACACCACCTTGAGCCTTAATAGACTCCACATATTTGAAACCAGACATCCTCCACACTTTGAAAATCTTTTCCCACAAACACGAATACAATAGAAATTGTTTACTGTTTACATCCAAGGAAGAAATGTTGCCCATGTCCTTCATCCATGGGCATTATATATACTTTGATTGGATGGAAGGACAGCTATTTTTGGCAAGCGCAAATGGTTGTCTAACAATGGTAGTAGGAATATCGACATAAAATGGGATTTTTTATTTTTTATTTTATTATTTTTTGGATGCAAGGTTATTGATTAGATGACATTTAATTTGTTAGATAAGAGTAAACATGAATAGAAAAATGGAACTAAAAATATGGAAATTAAAACCCTACGCGTCCCACACCCATTCTAAGACACATATTGTTACTACCAAAATAATATTTGTTATTTGTGCTTTAATTTATCATCTCTAATTCACTGGAATGATATCAATCAATCGACTTGATCTTTCTCATATTATTTATGTGAGTGCAATTTTTGCTTAAAAGGGCCTAAATAAAATTGGGGAAAATTCAATAGGTTCCATGTTCTACATTGCAATGCTTGTTTTTGGGAGCATTTTGTAGGGCCCCTTTTCAATTTATGTTTGAGTAAGTGTAGGAAAATACATGATGTGTGAACAATCATCGATATTTGAGTCCCTCCACTAGTTGGCCATACATGTTCGGCGAGAATTTTTTTTATATTAAGACTCCATTATTCACGTTTGAGTGAAGCTCGAGCTAAAAGGGGTAAAAATTTAAAAATGGGGAAAATCCAATAGTTTCTTAGGTTCAAACTCAATCACACTATTTTTTCCAAGTAACACTTTGTATCCCCCTTTTATGTTTTAGGCTCTACTAAAACAAAATAGGCTATGTGTGAACAATCATTGATAATTGAGCCCTTCGAATGATTAGTCATATGACTGACATGTATATTTTATCTACCAATCTCTCTTTATTTTATTTTATTTTTATGTTGTCAAGGTTTTTGATTGGAAGATGTTTGATTTTTTCGAAAATATGACTACATTAATGGAAAGTTGGAAATGAAAAAGTGAAATTAATGTGTATGTACGAAACCTTTTCTATGACTCAAATTGTGACATAAAATAATTTATCTGCTATTTATGTTCTTATTTATCAACTTATTCTTGCTAACATTATCCGCAAGGGTGAAATTTACACTTATAGGGGACAAAATTTAAATAATGGATAAAATCAAGTCAAAAACAATTTCACGATGAATTCAAAAGCAATATGGAAGAAATATTTCTTGCATATTGGATAGATGGGTGGATCACCTTGGCTATGGATATGCAAGACCAAATGGTAGGGCTTAAGCTAGTCTATTCCAACAGTATCATCTCTATCACATTTTAATGAAAATAATTAAAGAATGATAATTATTCTTCCCTCCACGAATGTATGATGGAATTGCATTAGGAGTTAAAGAACACAAATTCACCTTGTTGTTATGTTGTGACGACAATGTCACTGAAGTCATATTCTACGTCCTAAAGGGTATCCTCAAAAGTTATGACGAGGCTAGAGAGCATGAAAGTGAGTTAATTCACTTGATGAAGAGCATGATAGTAAGTAACAGTAGCATGTTATTACATCACATAGTAGATCAACCACCCTACGAAAAAACTTTCCAAGGGCATTGGCAAGTCAGATTTATGATTTGAATTCAGAAAATAACTGGTAAAAGTTACAGATAAAGAGGGGAGAATTACTCTTCATTACTTGAATTCCATCACACTTTGCAAATTTACTATCTGAATTCCTCTTAGAAGTAGCTAAAAAGGATCGATACAAGGAAAATGTTCTACGTTTTTCTTTATTGTTGTTTTGTCTAAGTTAGATATTGAAATTTATAGTCATTCTGTTAGCAGTTGCAGTCGTGGTTATTGGAGCTTAAATTAACTATAATACATGTAGAATCTCTCGATTTGGCCTTTATAATTTTATTTTTGAGTTATACTTATTGTTCTATTTTCTTTGTAGAAATATATCTTTAATATTCAAAAATTTGAAATATTAAAGCGTTACGTATTCTCTTTTTTTTAATGTAAATTTTCTATTTTAAGCAGGTTGTGTATGAATTTTTGTATTGCAATGGATGGTGGCCTTCAACTTTCATAAATACAGCCTCAACTACCTACTTTAGCAAGTCCTCAACCTAGATAGTAGCTTACCGTGCCCAAACAGAAGGGCCAACGATAGTCGAATATCCAGAGGAAGTCTACGAGGAAGACGGGGGCCTCTAGCTTAATGCCTAATGTGACTAATAATTACGCCGAAGGCATTCCCCCTATGGGAAAGGCCCTTGCGGACGTTTCTGTGACTATGTTAAATTTGACGGTTTGACGGCCGTCTAGAAGTTTGTGCTTTTTCTGCCTATTTTGGCTTTTCTCTACTATTTTTAATAATTTTGTTTTTAATAATTAACAATTTTCTATTTTCTCTCTTATTTTTAATAATTAACAATTTTGGATTTTATTTTTAGCGCATGCATGATCTACGTCTAAGAAGATAAGTGCACTTTAGATAAGAAGATAAGTGCACTTAAGATAGTCTTATCCTTGAGTTGTTAGAGCTAAAAAAAGAGAATCAGTGAGCATATTTAGAGCTCAAGAAAGTAATAAAACATAGAGAGATCACACACAATAATTCCATGTGATCTGTTAAATGCACATAATTCCATTTTTTGCTAATGCATTCAGTTAGCAATCCCTGATTGGTTATGATAGGCTTGTATGCTTGCAACTTTATTTTTGAGTCTGATGGTTTGATCTCTGTTTCTCTGGATGCATGCATATATTGTTTAATCCTTTGCTAACTAAATTTGTTCAGGGTCTAATTCTCATATAAGAGTGAGAATGTTTGCAAACCTATTGTAATATTTATCTTCCAACTTATCAGAGGATCTACTATGATATCATGTTTGTGATTTTTATTTTTTAATTGAAGTTGGTTGTTTTAAAACAATCATCAAACGTATTTATTTGCAAATCCTTGGAGATTGGAATTCACGGCTCTTATATTGGGATACACTCTACTTAAAGATCATCTGCAAATTCTTTGAAAAAATTTCTAATAAAATCTTTATGTTTCCAATTCACCCTCTACTGTAATGGTAAGACTATTAGCAATTTGTTTGACAAAATTTCTAAATAATATTTTTTATTGAAGTTAGAGAAGTCGATTCAAAGTCTGGACATAGATTTTTTTGCAAGGAATTAATTTTTATTGAAAAAGGATGTTATATGCATGCAGGATACCACTTAAATATCGCATTAAATATCATCTAGGCAAGATATTTAGACTTTGCAGCCCTATCTAGTGAATGCCAATACAGATGTCAATGGTAAATTTGCTAATTTTTATTTGATAGATTAGTTCAATTTGGATATATTGTGGTATTTTGTCAAAAAATTCACATTCTTTACAAAATGGTTCCAGATTTTACATACATGTCTATAAAAGAGGTGTTTTCAACATCCACATTTGATTATTATTTTTTTGATGATTTTAATACCTTATTCCAAAGCTCCCAGTTTGGCAAAAAGTTGTAGAGTTTAACTTTCATCTCCAAGGCTTTATCAATAATATTATTGTATGCATACTCTAGAATATAACATTCCAGGACACCATATTTAGTTGAGGCATTTGGCTAGATAATTTGTTTGCCTCCAATTATTTTTTAAAGAATCTCCATACCCTGTTCCAGAGCTTGTGTGGATGGAATTTCTGACACTGGGTAAATTTTCAATATGTTGCAATATTCTATAACTTTAGTTTCATATGTGATGAATTTTTATAATTAATCTATTCTCTCCATGTTTCACTTGGATACATTGTCAAATTTGAGTTTTTTAAAGTATGTGGTTGGCAATCTGCAACAAAGAATAAACATTTAGTTGATAATATCCAGAGCTAGGAAGACATTAATAAGTAGCTACTCAATATTATTCCTAATATAGGTGGTCATAAAGTAAGTCTTCTCCTCAATTGCAAAATTAAACAGCACTAATATATTTGCAGGGAAATATTGATTATGATGCAAAACTTATATTAATTTTGAAACTGCTAGAAGCAGGGGTTCTATTTACAACTCTTTGTAGATTTTTGTAGGTTTTCCATTAATGTTTTTCCTTTGTTGCATGCTCTGGATCAGGGATCCCATTTTGGAATTTGGCTTGATAGTTGTCCATACACATTTTTCAAATAGTTCACATCTTTTGTGTGCTTATATTTGTTGCATATTCATCACACATATGCTCCACTAAGTACATTTTTGTCTTGAACGTGTGCTTCTACATTTTCAACATATTCATCACAAATAGTTTAGGAAATTGGCATTATCATTATCAGGAAATCATTGTAGAAGTTATTCCCATTTAATTTTAAATGATTCATCACCTAGAAGTGGTTAAACCAAGTCAGATAATGTATTCCACTATCCTCTAGTCACATTCATATACTTTCATCCCATCTATCCATTCAACTTCCTCCAAATATAATAAAACTCACATTTACATTTGCAGGCCATATGAAAGCAACCCTGAGATATCTCAACCACATTTTCACACTTTGGACATAGCTTCCATGGTTCCTCCTCTTACACATCATCATTTTTAAGTGCTTCTTTCCTCATCATTTCATACAAATTAGGATATCGACTTTACATTGTCACACTCATGATTATCCAAAATATTTTTGAAAGCCTCGATCCATTTAGATGTCAGCAATCACTCACAATCATATAAATAAAGAGATACCAATTTTTGAAAGCCTCCATCCAATTATATGTGGCAGAGTAGTTTCGTGCATAGTGTCTAGAAGATGGAGACTGATGTGTTTTCCTTTGTTGAGTAAATATTTGCGAAAAAAATCTAGAAAATAGCTTGTTCTGCCTTAGAATTTCACAATTCTTGGTTGTTCTTACTTTACCATCACATAACCAATAGCACCAAAATGGGGGCTTTAAGATCGAGGAGGAATAACATTGGTGTATCCATTCAAACTCAACACCACACTATCTTTTCCGGTGCTATAAGGTTTCGAAGTTTTAATAAGAGATGGTTAATTGCACACCTCATTATTTCTTGCAATTACTCAAAGATTAAAACTGAAAAGGGTGCCTACAAAATGCAACAAGAAAAAAACATTGCACTTGGGTTCAAACTTGGTACTTGTTGGAATTTCCTCATTCATAATTTTAACCCCTTTAAGCATAAATTGCTCTTATATGAATAATACAAGTGAGTTGGAGATACAAACCCCAAATAACATCAACTGCACTTGGGACCTATACAAACACAACTACAAACCGTGGCATGTTTTACGCACTACTGTAGACACAAGACATGTTAGAAATGTTAGTTCTGACTTTGAGGTCGAATGTTGTATTCAACACAAACCATTGCAAGAATGACATGTTTTTGCACAAGTTTTTCTAGGAAACAAAGGGGATAGGTACACATTTCCCAAGGCTCAAAATCTTGTGAAGTTGATTAGATACAACAATGACTAAAACATATTTTTTGCAGTTGCATTTACAAATGAGCTATCTTTCTGTATGTGTACAGAGCACAAGCAATGACTCTCAAGGAAGTCCACTAGTTACCTCCTTGGTGCTATTTAATAATTCTTCAACTAATCCGCTACCATTACAACATAAAAATTACTTGATAGTCTGCAAATTTTTAATTAATGGGTCATAGCCAAATAGTATGCTCACTCCCAATTTTTTGGCAGTAACATGGTATGGAATCCATGGATAAATTCCAATGGTGAATGGCATTAGGAAAGGTAGCTCTCTAAGGGTCCAATATAAAACAAAAATTATCAACTAAAATAGGATAAAGAACTTACCATCTTGTGTGACAAGCGCATAATCCCTCCAACCCATTAGATATTCCAATACCCCCTATTTTGAGAGGGAATCAAAGACAATTTCCAATTAAAATGGCTTGGGATTAACTATCCACAAGTCCCAGGGACTTACTTTGCATAGAGCAACTGTCGACATTGATACCACTGAAAGGAAAGGTCTGACATTCACAAATTTCTCCAGAGTTCTCTTGCTTGCGAATCTGCGCATTTCCACTCATTTTTCATTCGAAAGATACTCAAACATGACACACGTACTAACACTTGGAGCAAGAAGAATGGAGGAGTCAAGACTACTATCACTCAACCAAAACAACCCATTGTAAATATTGCCCTCTACTTTAATAGCACCTCCACTACTACTTTACTCAACACTTCTTGTATCCAAAGTGGCAGTGCCGTTCAAGGGGTATCAAATGTATTCATGTTTAGTTCAAATAAAATTCACCACAACAGGCTACCACCTATGATATAAAATTTGCAAATGTACAGAGGCCTGCATGTATTCATGTTTAGTTCAAATCTCATGATATAAGATTTGCAAATGTATATGTACGAATTTGTAATAAATTTGAAATGTGCACATAGATCCTTTCAATGTAATGTTTCATCTATATTCCTACACTACCACTATCAATCAAACTATGTATCAACATGTTATCAACATGCTGGTTTTTCCAACAAAGAAGCAACTAAACAACTGATGCAACCACCGTCTCAAACACGCTGTAACACTAACACAATTTCCCCCAAATAATTCCAAACCATATTAAGTACAAAAGTAATTAACTATCCAAAGCAGTATCAATTGTATTCATGTTTAGTGCCAAAACAATTGCCTGCAAAAGACTACCACTATAGAACCTTTAAATGTAATGCTTCATCTGTATTCCTACACTTACAAAATCAATTACGCCTCTTATCAACATCAACTACAAAAATAATAACTATCCCTCTAAATCAAAAACATATATCGTTCGGCGTTCACATTGCATTGTACACAGGCAATTACTAGTAGTATTATGTGGAGGAAGTACACTTTAAAATAAAAAATATTATATCGAGGAAGTACGAACACAACCTTAGCAGTCCACATCATTGTCCGCTCTACATGGGAGGAGGATGGGCCTAACTTATAAACGCCTTCGGCATAACTAGGCTTCGAGTTTGATGATAAATTAAATACTATAGATTTAAGTGACATAAAGACTCTATAAATTTAATAAACTCTGAACTTATAATTTATACTTATGTTGAGGGCTGAGGTCAATGCATGCAAAGTATGATGCCACGATAGGCTACCAATTGGGGGAGAGTTTGTTGTAGACAACTTCTGCAAAAGTTGCATTACTCTTCAATTAGATTCTAATCCAATGTAACTGTGTTGAGTGCACTAGCAAATGTAAACTGACCGGGTTGGACATCTCTTTCCCAGAAGTGTCTACAAAAGGCTTATTTCCATGTGGTTCCATTCCTTCTCTGCGATTGGGAACAGACCGATGCAGAGCCATTTCACGCCAAAGGTGATTTTTTGGGCTATATTTAATCGCTATTATTTTCAAAGCACTGGTTACAATTTATAATTTATGCACAATATCTACTCACCCTTGTCAGTTTTAAGCAATCCTTTCCCATATCAAAAACTTCATAAAACGAACCGTCCGACTCCCCTACAAGCGCCATAACAAACTAAAACAGTCACACCTCTTTCTCACCTGCTGCACTACAGGCCCATTACAGAACCAAAAACGTGCAGAAAACCGAAGTTGAACATAAAATGCCCAAAACCAACCAAACCATAAAAAAACCTCAAACGGGTAATTATTCCAGTAATTCAACCTGAAATAATTTATGCAATCTTCCATTAATAAGCGGATAAAAAAGACGAATTGGGAATTTGGAACAACTTTATTTGCATCACAAGCTTTAAGAAAGAGACGGTGGAATCTATGGGAACATATCAACAACGACGACATGCACAGTCAGTGCCAAGTGGAGTCTTTGTGGCGATGCCAGTGCAAACACCTCTACTTTCGCATGCAGTGATAATTACATTACAGCTGTCAAATAATGATTCGCAGCTGTCGGAGGACATTTTAGACGTTGATACGTTTGATAGACGTGGACGGCGAGGATGTTGGTTGTACATGGACGTTCATACGGAAGAGCGCATCAATGGATGCGATTAAATTCTCTGCCAGAGACCCTCGAGCTTTCCCATAGTAAAGAACGTCTTTTGGAGTAATAACTAGCAATCGCACGTGAGGTGTGCAATGTTAATGTCGAAAGAGAAATAATGGTGAGGGGAAATGGAAATTGAAGCAGACAATAAAGCACCAAGTATCAATTAAATTTGTGGACAGCAAGTAAAGACGAATAAGGTGGATGGAATGATTTGTTGTAAACAAAGTCAATGATAGAGCTAACAACAACATTAACAAAAAATGTTTTAAACAAAAAATTTGCACAAAGCACGAATTTGTGGTTGACGCAAAGAATCAACTTATTATGAGTTAGTTTTCTCAGTGTAATGAGTAAATGATCTGGCAACAGGAGAGTAAAGGGGTTTCAACAATTGAAGCTTGAGGTTGTCCAAATCATCATCAATTGCTATAATTATCATAGGTGCTAGGAAAGTACATGATTTCTTTGTTTTCTCATTTGTTTTTCTTCTTTACATCATTCTAATGATTTTACTCCTCCTTTTTGCTCGCCTTCTTCTCTACATTGCACCATACAGTTTGGGCCTCCATGGATGGATTTTTTTTTGTGGTCACCACGGATCCCAAAAATATGAGTACATTCTGAAGTCCATGTTTGACAACTACCGAAAAGGAGTTTATCATATATCTATCTTGGACTTTCATTAGGGAGACGGTATCGTGAGCACAGACGAGTCATAGGGGGAGCACATCGTAAAGAGCATGAGCTCCATTCTGCACTCCCTTGCCTTTAAAACTCACATCACTCTTGGCCACCACCCCTCCATTAACGACACATTGCTTATGCAGCTTGTAGACACCTTTCAAACCGCTTCGCCACTCCACCTCAAACATCTTCTTCTTTACTCTTTCTTCAATTGTGCGTGCTTGGGTTTGAGGCGTTTTAGGAAGTTCAGAAACTGGACGCCTAAAGCTCACAAGTAAACATGCCTGGGATGCAAAAGTGCTCAAGTAATTTTCGTTGTTTGTCGCTCTTGATTCTCTTTCCTTAAATTAATTTTTTCTACAGGTTGATCACCCCTTTCTTCGTCTGGAAAAGCATGAGATTTGTAAGCATGGGTTCAAAGGGGAAGTTCGAGTTCATTTCTAAATTGGAATCGCCAGGACCTGTTCAAATGAATACACCTACTCTAAAGACCATCAACAAGACATATTTTAATCCACAAATTTGCGCAAAGCATGACTTTTTGGTTGACGTAGAGAAAAATTGTGTTGCAAAACATCCATAATCAACCTATTATGAGTCAGTCCGCCCGGTGTTTTGAGAAATTGGTCTGGAAAAAAGAGAGTAAACGGGTTTCAACAATTGAAGATTGTGGTTTTCCAACTCGTCATCGATCACTATCATTACTCGCGGCTGCCAAGCAAATACACAATTTCTTTATTTTTTGGTTTTTTTTATTTACATTACTCTGATGCTTTTACTCCTCCTTTTGCTCACCCTCTTTTTTGCATCGAATGGTACAGTTTAGGCCTCCATGGATGACAAACTTGGTTTTTATGGTCACCACGGATTGAAATTTTTTGAGTAGGTTTTGAAAACCATGTCCGACAACTACCCAAAAGGAGTTTATTAGAAATCCATCTTCAAAATTCTTCAGGGTGATGACATCTTGAGCACAGATGGGCTAGAGGGGGAGTGTGTCGTAAAGATCATGAGCTTTGTTTTGCACATCCTCACCTTTAAAATTTACATCATTCTCGTCCATTACTGTTCCATTGAGGACACACTACTTCTTTTGCTTGTTGATGCCTCTCGATCCGTCTCAATGCAACAGTGTTCAGGTAATTTGTTTTGTTGCTCACTCTTGATTCTCTTTCCTTAAATTAATATTTTTTTCTAGGTTCATCGCCCCTTTCGTTGCCTAGAAAAGCATGAGATTTCTAGGCATGGGGTCGGAGGGGAAGCTCGAGTTCATTCCAAAAGTGCAATCGCTGGGACCTGTTCAAATGAATACACCTGCTCAAAGGATTGTGTTTGTGGACTTCATGTCGCCACAAGAGTTATTGTCCTCATCGCCACAATTAGTTGAGGAACGGTTAGACGTAGAGCCCATGGTTTCCTCCACTTATGCTTCAAAACCCCCAACCGATGAATTTAGCAAAACTATTTTCTAGCAGGTACATGTGAAAAATTGATTTATTTCTTATTTCAGAAAATATTTAATTGTCAAACCATTGGCCTATTCCAAAAGTCTCTAGCAGATACATGCGAAAAAATGATTTGTTTCTTCTTTTGAAAAATATTTAACTATTAAACCATTGGCTACCACATGAAGGGCATATGTGATTGTGCGCTTCATCGACGAATTCATCTCTCACGACCATGTCCCATCAGTTGTTAGAAGGGTTAGAGCATTTCACATGTACAAACGCCTTTCGACATGATGAAATTTTATGATTTCCAAGTTATATATATATATATTTAGATTTATCCTAATGTTGTACGCCATTATCAATATTTTCTTGATATGACAAGTTTAATGGAGGAAACTACAGTTTTGCAGAGTTAGTAGACATTTTCGATTTGTTTTTTAGGGCATTCGGTATAAATATTCCTTAGATTGATAACATTGCGGTTGAAAAGATATGATATGAATGGTATAGCTTCAAAAGTATTGTATCTTCTATTTTTTCTCCATGTATTTAATAGATAAATAAAAGTTGAATGGGAAAAATAGACCCATGTTAAACAAACCAACCACCCTGGTTAGGTGCTCTTCGAAACCCAAAGCAAAACATGGAGAGCGGCGCATCCTAAGCAGCCTTTTCAGACCTATCATTTTCCTTGCATAATAATAGAAGAAATTTATTTCAAATCATTGGATCAGGTCATCGGATTAGGCCGCCACATCGTCCAAAGGAAGGGACAAGTCGGATCAGAAGGACCATGAACCTCCACAACAGTTTTGGGCTCACCCGCTTGTCACTGCTAAATCTTGGGCTGACGTGGACAATGAAAAATATTACTACGCCACATTTTTGTGGAAATGTGTGCCAAGTGTATGGTGGAGGAGTGTTTGTACTTCGTCGACCAACTGCAAATGATCATCGATGGTCTGTCACTTGTCAGGGGAGGGGGCTTTGCCTCGGTGAATACGTATTTCGGTGTAACATATCAACTCATCTTATTCCATAATTAGTAATTACCATGGATTTTAATCCACTATACTGGCCCAACAAGACTAGGAATCGAGCCTTGTCTAGTACACTGACAAGGAATTGGAAGATATTATGGCCTTAAACAACCAGGGTGTAATCCCTGTCCGACGCACTTTCCTCGCCATGGACGACGAAGCGTGGATTGACTCTTGCATGCTCTTCTTGGATTTCACCTCAGAATCTATTGATATGTCCATGCCAAACCCTCACGATGACGAGATTCAAACCTGTGACATAGAAGACGACGAAAACCTTTCTTCTTCTTTAGAGATGGATTCAAGTTTTTCACATGAGGGATCCCAACATAAGGAATTTAGAGCTGGAGAATGGCTCCTTGGTGAATATTTTGACATCGATCTTGGCACAAATAGACGATTGTCTGTCATATGATGATCTGGAGCTCCTCGACAACCATTCTTCTTGCACACTAGTTGACACGTTCAATCTCAAAGATATGAAGTCAGCATTGGAATAGCATAATGGTGAGGGCCTAACAACAGTGTTGGTCATCTGACATGTGATAGGTAGTCTCCAATCACTGCGCACCACATGTACGATCGATAAATGTCAGTGCTTTGTCAACCAAATAAATTGTAATCGTTCATGCCTCTGTCAATTTTCAAAGGTGGAGGAGGCTTCCGCCCTTGAAAATTCATTTCAGTGTAATAAGTCGAGCTTAATAAAAACATGAAAAATGTATTGTAAACAAAATAATTTCAAAATACAATATACAAAACATTATTTATGTTCTTATATAAATATATACATAATATATATATATATATATATATATATTGAATAGATAAATAATTTAAAAAAATGTAGAACATCATTAAAACCCAAAGCAAAACATGGAGATCGACACATCCTAAGCGTCCTTTGACACCTATCATTTTCCTTGGCGTTAACCACGTTGAACCCCAAATTAACTTTGTAAATTTAGCAGTAACTGGATAGACGAAGTGATAATTAGATTAGATAAACAAGCAGAACATTACGGGGAGCTATGCTAACCGGAGCTCTCACTTTTATCCATCCTCAAATCAGACTTGCATGCACACGGCCACAACAATACACATGTTGCATTCCGATAGTGAAAGATCACCCTGGCACTGCGCGAGCTCGAAAGAAGCAAACCTATCATGTGTGGAGGATGATATGGAAGTAAAATGATAGATGGAAATACACCATGTAGTCTAATTAAGTGAATATATAGAAGGAAGCACAATGGAGTAGTATTTTGAAAAGGAGGGAACACCAACTATTCAATCAGAAGTAAGAAGCATGTATTGAATCAAAATATGGTCGGTTTAATCTCCTGCTTTCCTATGGTCATGTTCTTGGTTATGATTTGTCGTGAGAATGTTGGCCAGTGAAATGGGGGAGTAGTTGAATTGAGAGATCTCATTATGTAGGAATACGAACTGAGGGGGCTAGACATCCACAAATGCAAGGACAACGTCAACTTTTTTATCTATTAAAGAAGAAGGTAAGTTAGATGACGAGGATGAGTTGGAGGGAATGATGAGTAAGGTAAAAGAATGAGAGACTCAAACATGATGAAGCTTCGTATTTGTAGGCATTGGTAAAAGAGACTCATCAAAGCCTTTGAGGGCATTAAGAATATGGACAACACAATCAATGGATCAAAGCTTGCCCCCTTAGATAGGGATCATTTTGGTCCCTCAATGACCGATGTCGAGCTTAATTTTGGAATCATATAAGACTTTTGAAACTATGTTTCACCTCATCTATAAGGCTTGTGCATTGTACAAAGGCCAATTCTTATCGACAGGAACGTTGGCGAGGCCATAAACAACATCTCATGGATTTGGTTTAGGTCATGCAACTATGTTATGAGGTAGTGTCTATCTTTCATGTTGTTATGTCAGGGACTAACTTGTTTGAAAATGAACATGATTCCATCCAAGCCTTTTTGGACATGCACCGACATCCATACAACTGTGCGAAAACAAATGTTTATAACAAGGAAAAATTAACCATCAAGGCTTAATGCAAGGTGGGGTGTGTGGCTCTTGTTGCCAGCACCAGTGGTGGTGAGATCCACGGTGCAATTTTTTTTTTCACACAAAGCACAAGGTTTTGGAGGTGCACCTAAAGGAAATACCATCCAAAGAACAATCAAAACAAAATTTTGTTAATGGGAAAGAACGCCAAAGTAAGATTTTTTTTGTTATTTTCTGCAAATCTTTTGGGGGTGTATGTGAACGTCAATAGTAGTACAATATAATTAGGTCCATTCATTATAATATTTTGGGAATAAAATATGATGTTTGAACTTATACAACACGACATTAGAGTTATTTTAGAAAGTTATCAATGAAGTGGGTAATACAATATCTAGCATGGATTAAATTTGGCAATTATCTACACATTTTTCATGATTCTATTCGTTAAATATTTGCAAATACTTGAAATAATTGTTTTATATGACATGTAAACTTTAAATAATATGATCAACATTTTTATATAGATTTATATATACAATATATTACAATACACACATGTATATAAATAAATATATAATAATATAATATTTCTTTATTAATGATATATAACTAAAAGTATTTTGTATTTTAAAAAGACAATATAACAACATTTCATTTATTACAAATAAATATATTCTATTGTAAAGTATAAAATATAATTTATTTAAGAATAAATTTAATTTTAAATGTTAAAATTAAAAAAAAAATAATATTAAGAATGGTTTTTACTACTTTATTTCTGTTTTAGGTATGTGGAGGTGTCACTTGGTTGAAAGTGTCAACTAATCCATTAGGGCGACGTCAACTGCGTCTAACAAGACCTAGGAGCAAGCCTGGAATTTCAAATTAACTCCCCCTATCAAATCAAAAGCCTTAATTAAATACATCTCTTTATATACTTCTAAACTTTTAACCGCATCCATCATTACATGTTTTTCATTAGTTGTCATTTCATTTTGATACTTCGAAGATCAAATACCATAAGACAATTTAAGAGTGAAAACATGCAGTTTCGATTGTTTATGTTGAAGATGACGATACATTTTAAGCTAAAATATAACAACCATTCCAATAAAAATTGTATGTATAGATTTATATATAAAATATATTACAATACACACACGTATATAAATAAATATATAATAATATAATATTTCTTTATTAATAATATATAATTAAAAGTATTTTGTATTTTAAAAAGACAATATAACAACATTTCATTTATTACAAATAAATCTATTTTATTGTAAAGTATAAAATATAATTTTATTAAGAATAAATTTAATTTTTTATGTTAAAATTAAAAAATATATAATATTACGAATGATTTGCACTACTTTATTTCCGTTTTAGGTATGTGCAGGTGTCGATCGGTTGAAAGCATCAACTAACCTGTTAGGGCGTCATCAACTGTGTTTAACAAGATACGGGAGCAACCCTGGAATTTCAAATTAACTTTACTTGTCAAATCAAATTTTGTTGACAATTTAATTCTTTTATGTACATATAAATTTTTATTTTTTCTATCTTTATTTTTATCATGTTTTATAAATTTATATATTTTCATATGTTTATATAAGATTATTTGAAAACATTGATGGTGTTTTAAATTTTCACCATGCCATTCATTAAGATTATTTTAAAGAATTGACGGATTTTAAATTTTCAACATACCATCCTTTATCACAACCATTTGCAAAAATAAAAGGTGGGCGGGAAAATAGACCCCTGTCCAAAAACCTACTAATCGGGTTAAGCCCTTTTCAAAACCCAAAGCACAACATAGGGAGGACACATCCACATGGCCGTGCAAACATGTGATCTTGCATGCATGCAAGGAATAAAGTGCTTGCCGCGTGGGATGTTTTGAATAAGGGCAAATTGATATAATTGTGAATGCGAAAAGACTTATCATTCTGGATTTCTACAATTTTAATATGCCCTACATCGAACTCATTAACAAACAGTCAGAGGAGCTTAAAATATATGCCTCCCGCACTGTTTACTTCCTCACAGCCAAAGGGACTCTGAGTGTTGTTGCCATCGAGCTGTGTTTGCCTCACACCAGTGTCAGCCAAGCCGTAAGAAATGTGTATATTCCCGCCCAACAGGGAGAAGAAGCGGCATTGTGGCTGCTCGCCAAAGCTCATTCCCGAGTCAATGATTCAGTTTATCAACAATTAGTTAGTCATTGGTAAGAATTAAGAGTTAAGTGCAAGTATCCATAATTTTAACATTTAATTTGCATCCTATATATGGAGTGATTATGTATTCATGAATAAGTTTCCCATCCCTTCTTGCAGGTTAAGACCTCATGCGGTCATCGAGCCCTTCATCATTTCCCCACACAGGCAATCGAGAAAAATGCATCCTCTTCACAAGTTATTGCTTCCTCATTACCTTGACACCATGAACATCAATCAAGCTAATTCCCGTCAGATTCTAATTAATGAATATGGTATTGTTGAAGGTGGATTCACTCCGTACATATACTGTATGGAGTTGTCCTCTCGAGAATACGAAAAATGGAAACTCAATAAGAAAGTCTTGCCAGCAAACCTTATTAAAAGGTACATATATAATACATTTTGACTTTCCCCCACTACCATATGACATCCATGATCAATTAAGTAATTACGATTTATGTATTTATGCAGAGGGATGGGGATTCTAGATTCAAGTGCACCTCACAGGTTGAGGCTTGTGCTCAAAGACTATCCTTACGCAGTGGACGGCCTGGAGATCTCGTTTGCTCTGAAACAATGGGTGAGCCGTGAGTGATTACTTGTCTCTGCACTGCAACAGTGATGAGTTTTGAAGTGATGCTTAGGGTGTGTCGGTCTCCCCGAAATGGTTAAAGACGATTTGAATGTTGCTGCCAGCCAGAATTAACATTTTTGGATCGAAACTCGGGCCACTACAGAAATTACCATTTCCTTACGAAAACCTGACAATGGCAGCAACAAAGAGCCTGAACGCGTGCCACGTGTAGGGAAGAAAACAATCCGGACATCGTCGACCAAACAATTGCAGACGTTGATGTCTTATCGGTTGTCAAAGGGGGTCGGGCTTTCTAACTAAGAACACACCTTTCGGCGTAATGAGATCTTTGGACCATAGACACTCCAAAGTGGCTAGGCTTCACTCAATTTACACCTGTATATATATTACCATCTAATATACCATGCACCTGACGTGTCATATTTGGCTGGGATCGGTTCGGGTCATTTCGGTGGTCTTCAACAAGTTCTCAGCGGTAGCGCTGGCCTTCCTACGTGGGAGTGTTTCACTTGACAGAGGACGATTCGGATTGCTATCAATGGCGGTAAGTAGGTGAGACATTTAATGCACATTGGAGGAGGCACCTTTCCCTCTAAAACTCAAGTTTTCCTTATTTTCTCCCGAAAGCACTGTTTTTCGGTTTTATCCGTTTTTGTTTGCATTTTCGTTAACCCAAAAACTGCCATCTCTGAGAAGCGAAAATCGTGGGTAATCCGAAAAAACAGGCAACTCTCAGGTATTTGTTTTACCGTCAACTGCTATTAACATCATTTAATTGTTTAGTTTCCACTGTTACATGAAGTAAATTAAGAATTCCACTGTTACACGATGTCAATTCAGAATTCCATTGTTACTGTTATAATACTATTAACATATCCTCTATAATTAAACATAATATATCTATTTTCAATCTGATCATGAAGAAAGGTAAAAAATTCCCGCCAACATATTATAAACGAAGGAGATTATAGTAGTATTTTTTATTAGAGTAAGTCTTTATCTATTCTACTAACATGGACACCCAAAAAATCTTAGTAGTTTTGATCATGTAAATGAGTGAATCCATGCCATATTATCAAGATTGTTGGAAACGAGAATTATCAAAATATTTAGTAACTTGATTTATAACCTATTTAACAACCACTTCATAGGCTCTTCAGACAAATCCAAGTCCTAATATCCATCGAGACTGATGTGATTAACATTTAGTAAGTAGCATGTGGAAAACATGTGTGTTTTTCAACACGTTGGAAACACAATGGTAATAAGAATTTGTTGTCCCTTTGGATAAGCATTGTTGCCATAATGTTTTTTTTGCTCCTATAATTTGTATTGTTTTCTGCTAAATCAAAAAGGCTTCCTCTAATTATTTCAAAAACCTTCACTTCTCTTGTGAATGAAGAAAAGAATGCAACATGATGCAATGGTAGAGAGCCAATGCTCTAGCAAAGGAAACATCAGACTTGGTTTGGTTCACTGCATAATTGAGCATTCATCTTTGGATGACCAAGATGTTGCATCATTTCCACTGACTCCCTCATTCATAGCATCTTGACCATCTAAGTGACAAACATGTACAAAAACACGAACACGACGAAAAACAATCTGTTTGATATAGAAAATATGTATATGATAGTGTTAAAAACTGACGATGATGGAGATGTTGTGTCAAATACATATCCACAAAGAAAACTCTAACATTTGATACATTTTATTCCCTATGCAAGTGTGGAGATCGGCCTTAGCTAATGCCCTTTAAAGTTGGCGTAAAACCACTTGACCTACCTTGTTTTATTGTTATCGAATTCTAGTACTAAAACGATTCGGCATGGAATGTCATTTCTTATCCACATATTCCTATGTCTAAAATATCCTCCAGCACTTGTAGTCAAAGTCCCCTAAAATTTCCCTGTGCTTTGACCATCCACATCACCTCTTCTTCCTTCAAATCCCTTAGGATTTCATCCTTTGCAAAAGAGGTAAAGTTGAAAAGATGCTTTGCACGACTCAATCCTGACTTCAACCCGCGATTACATTGATCTCTAGCCTTCTCCATTCTACTTGACATATGAATAGGCTCAATCACCCTGCATAAATGAATTCCCGTACGATTGTCGAGTGCTTTGACTATCCACAAAACACAAGGATTGAAATTGCAAAAAACAACTATTAACATTAGAGTATTGATAGGTAGCGCCTTGCTTTTAAAGATATCTCCAAAGTACGTTGCCTCAACAAATTTGTGCACCACGGCCCTTTTCTGCTCTCAATGATTGACATATATGGCATGTGGCTCATATGTATGTATTTAGAAGAATTAACACTTTTGCATTTATTCCCCCAACATTTTGATGACTCCAATATAGGGATGTGACCCCACCTGTCAAACATAAAATCTATGACGTTAATTGGGTTTAAACAACATGTCCATTTTTGTTAAATACATTTTT
The DNA here is from genome assembly GCA_019776745.2 of Taxus chinensis. Classification (NCBI taxonomy): domain Eukaryota; kingdom Viridiplantae; phylum Streptophyta; class Pinopsida; order Cupressales; family Taxaceae; genus Taxus; species Taxus chinensis. The sequence goes on from CM034151.1 coordinate 98,015,885, forward strand.
TTAATTTAAAAAAATATAGGAACGGACTCACTATTTTATATGATTAAAAAAAGTAAAAACATCGTGGACGGGCATCAAATCTCAGCGCTACTCCAATATTACAATCCTTAAAGTTTAAAGTTATCAACGAATGTAGTTATATTTTTCCATTATACTATTCACCTGCAATTGCTAATTTATTTGAAATGTTAGTCCATAATACATGAAGGACAAGAATGTAAAATGGAATCCCAAAAGTGAACGAAGTAAGTACGACAAGTATTTATTCTTTAAAATCAAAGGTTCCTATCGTAAAAATGCCAAGTATTGAATTCAGCGCTGCCAAGGAATCGTGTTTTACTCGTATTTCGTTTGCGTGGGAAGCAAGTTGGAAGCTTTTCGAACATTACACACCAGAAACGTTTGTTAGGTACTTCCTGTTTCTACGATACAAGTTCAAGTTCATGTTCAACCACGATTGGAGGGTCCCGCTTTATCCCAGATTCCCATACAACATTATTTGGATTTATATTGGAATCTTCTAGAGACAAGAGATGATGTCTGCCAGCTTGGCGGCCTAACTACGCCCGCGTCAAATGCCACGAGATAGAAAAAAAATGCAATTCTATAAATAAAAATACTTTTGACCACCACGATACAGTTTAATATTTTAAAATAAATAGATCGAACAAATAAATTTACGCCAGGGCGATCATGAGGTGTCCAGTCAACATGAAATTTTTCAAAGGGAAACATCTCGCAACAAGTTTGTTGGAAATATCTAATCTTGTTCTAGATAAAGTTTAAACTTTATGGAATTTAACTTTATGTAAAAGATATTCACATTTATTGTGAATATTAACTCCTCCAAAATATCAAAAGATATTGTATATAATATCTAGAAAATATCAAGAGATATTATATATATCTAGAAATATCTGGGAATATCTATAAAATATCCAAAAGATCAATGATATCTAATATAAAATATTATGAGATATTTTCTAAGGTAGAAGGTTGGAAAACTTCTATAAATAAGAGGTTTCATTTTGTAATTCAAAAAGCAAAAAAAATCAAGAGAAGGCACTAAAGTGTTCTGGAGTATTTTTAATACAAAGTCTTGTTTTTATATTTCTATTGTGAGTTTGTGTGTGTTCATAGTATTGTTTCTATTTGCAGTACACACCCTCTAGGTTAAGAGTTAGATATAATTCCTTCAAATTGGTATCAGAGTGAGGTTGAGCTTAAGTTATAAGTTTTTATTTCACTCTATTAGTCTAGTTCAAAATGGCGGGTATGAGCAGCAGCCTCACTCAAACCCACATCCCCATATTCAATCGGAAGAACTACGATTATTGGAGCATAAAAGTGAGGACCTTATTTTGTTCACTAGATGTGTGGGAACTAGTTGAGAATGGGTTTCCAGAACCTGCAGATTTTCAAGCATTTAAAGTACTAGCACAAGCAGATAAGGATTTGTTGAAGGAGAACAAGTAGAAGGATGCAAAAGCCTTGTTTCAAATTCAACAAGCAATGGACGAGTCCATATTTCTGCGTGTTGCAGCAGCAACTAGATCAAAGCAAGCATGGGAAAGTCTTCAAACAAATTATCAAGGTACTAGTAAAGTAAAAGTTACAAAATTACAAAATCTTAGAAGAGATTTTGAGAATATTTGCATGAAAGACTTAGATTCAGTAGATTCATTTTTCACCCACGTGATGAGTATAGTAAATCTAATTAGGTCTCATGGTGAGACTTTAGAGGATCAAAGGATTGTAGAGAAAATACTGAGAAGTCTTCCTAGCAAGTTTGATATGATTGTTGTTGCAATAGAAGAATCAAAGAATCAAACCCAAATGTCTATAGACGAATTAATGGGATCTTTAATATCCCATGAGAAAAGATTGAATAGATCAGGTAGCTCATCTCTTGAGAAAGCCTTCAAATCGCAAGTTTCAATTGGCGGTAATAGAGCAAGAGGAAGATCGAGCTTCAATAGAGGCAGAGGAAGAGATTTCCAAAGAGGATCTGGAAGAGCAAACACATCTTATGAAGGAGGAAGAACAAATTCAAATTTCTACACTACAAGTGCTAGAGGCTGAGAAAACAGCCAGAATCATACTTATGGTCAAAGGTATGATAAGTCACATGTTCAATGTCATTACTGTAAAAGGTATGGACACTATGCCAATGAATGCAAGAAGAAACATTTTGATATGATTAGATGGAATGCACATTTTTCTGAAGAAAATCAGTCAGAAAGTTATAACAATGGTTCAATGTTCATTACATGCAATGTTGCTCAAGATAGTACAAAGGATATTTGGTTTATAGATAGTGGATGCAGTAATCATATGACTGGATGTAAGGAGATGTTTGCAAACATAGATGAGTCAATTACATCTGAAGTTAAGTTAGGAAATGATAATAAAGTTGCAGTAATGGGAAAATGAACCATAAATATTGAAACAAAGAAAGGTGAGAACAAACACATTCCAGATGTGTATTATGTTCCTGGTTTGAAACACAATCTAATGAGTATTGGGTAACTAGTGCAGAAGGGATATAAAGTCTATTTTGAAGATGATGCATGTGTTATTCTATATAGAAATCCAAGTAACAAATTGATTGCAAATGTTGAGATGACAAGAAAAAAAATGTTTCCATTAAGAATTCAACATGATTTGTCATCTAAAGAGCTTTCTTCACTAGCATTTAAAATTTCTTTAAAAGATCAAACTTGGTTGTGGCATTTGAGATTTGGACACTTAAGTTTTGGTGGTTTAGATTTATTGCAAAAGAAACATATAGTGAAGGGTTTTCCTTTAATGGAGCAACCAAACAATCCTTGTGAAAGTTGTATTCTAGGGAAGCAACACAGGGAAAACTTTCCCATTGGAAAGTCATATAGAACTATATCTCTTCTTGAGATTGTCCATTCAGATCTATGTGGACCTATGCAAACACCATCAATTGGAGGGAGCATGTATTTTCTGACTTTTATAGATGATTTGCATAGAAAAATTTAGGTTTATTTCTTGAAACATAAGTCAGAAGCCTTTAGTGTGTTCAAAGAGTTTAAGGCCATGGTTGAAAAGCAGAGCAGTTACTCTATAAAGGTGTTAAGATCACATAGAGAAGGAGAGTATGTTTCAAATGATTTTTTAAATTTTTGTAAATTTCATGGGATTAAGAAGCAATTTACAACAAGGTACACACCTCAACAGAATGGTGTAGCAGAAAGAAAGAATAGAACAATTATAGAAATAGCAAGAAGTATGTTGAAAGCTAAAAATTTACCAAATGAGTATTGGGCTGAAGCAGTAGTTTGTGCGGTTTACATCTTGAACCGATGTCCAACAAAAATTGTGAAGGATAAAGTTCCTCAAGAAGCATGGAGTGGAAAGAAACATAGTGTATCACATTTAAGAGTTTTTGGATGTGTAGCTTATGCACATATTCCAAATGAGAGGAGAAAGAAATTGGATGATAAAAGAGAGATGTATTTTTGTAGGTTACAGTGAGCAATCAAAAGCCTATAAATTGTATAACCTCATCACAAAGAATTCTATTATTAGTAGAGATGTTCAGTTCATTGAAGAACAAACATGGGATGGAAGTGTTGATAAGCTAACAAATATCAGTGCAGGAATACCTCATCATCAGAATGAGTTTGATGAAAAGATCACACAAAATGTTCATCTAGCACCTCAAGGGATCAGTGCAGTGATGACTTCTTCAAATAGCACTCCAGTTTCAAGAAGCATCACAAGAGGTATCTCAAGTGGATCGTCATCCCCTCTAGCAAATTTATATCCACATGAAGCATAGGGAATGAAGGTAATTCTTCAAATTCAAAGTTTCACAGCAGTGACATATCAGATCCAGCATTGGCAACACAAAGGTCTCACTACAGGGACACCCCAGGGAAGACAAGAAGCTTAAGGGAGATTTATGAACAAACTCAAGGTGATGAGATTGTTGATTTATATTTTGATTGTGCATTATTTTCTCATGATGATCCTATATATTTTGAAGATGCATTTGAAAATGAAAAGTGGGTAAAAGCTATGGATGAAGAAATTAATTCTATTGAAAAGAATCGTACATGGTATCTTGTGAGCCTTCCAGATGGAAAGAGTGTAATTGGCGTGAAATGGGTCTACAAGACAAAATTTAATGCAGATGGAAATGTTGAAAAATATAAAGCCAGGTTAGTTGCAAAGGGTTTCTCACAACCCGGAATTGATTATAATGAGATTTTTGCTCTAGTAACTCGACTAGACACTGTCATAACTATTTTAGCATTAGCAACTCAAAATAATTGGAAATTCTATCAAATGGATGTCAAGTCTGCATTTTTGAATGGCATACTAGAAGAAGAAGTTTATGTTTTACAACCTCCTGGATATAAAATTTTAGGTCAAGAACACAAGGTCTATAGATTGAAAAAAACCTTGTATGGTCTGAAACAAGCTCCAAGAGCATGGTATAGCAAGATTGATTCATATTTTTTGAAAAATGGATTTAGAAAAAGTGATAGTGAACCAACACTATACATCAAAATGAATGATCAAGAACAAATTCTAATTGTATGCCTATATGTTTATGATCTAATATTCACAGGAGATTTGTCAATTGACTTGTTTAAGACAACAATGAAGAAAGAATTTGAAATGACAGATTTGGGTCTAATGAAGTTTTTTCTTGCCATAGAAGTCAGTCAATCAGAAAATAGAATTTTTATATGTCAATCAAAATATTCCAATGATATTTTGAAAAGGTTCTGGATGATGAATTGCAATCCAATATCAACACCAGTTGCCATAGGATTGAAGCTAAGCAAAGATGATAAAGGTTGTGATATTGATCCAACTATATACAAAAGACTTGTTGGTAGTCTGATGTACTTGAGTGCTACAAGGCCTGATATCATGTATGGTGTAAGTCTTATTTCCAGGTTTATGGAATCCCCAAAGGATTCTCATTGGCAAGCTGGAAAAAGAATTTTAAGATATGTTAGTGGAACAAAAGCTTTTGGTATTTTATATACAGCTTCTAATATTTTCAAGTTAGTTGGTTACACAGACAGTGACTGTACAAGAAGCATAGATGACAGACTGAGCACATTCGGCTATGTTTTCCATTTTGGTTCAGGAGCAGTTTCATGGGCTTCTAAAAAACAACCTATTGTTACTCTCTTCGGCAGAAGCAGAATATGTGGTGGCCACAGCAGCAACATGTCAAGCAATATGGATGAGAAGAGTATTATCAGATCTAAAGCAAGAACAAGAAGGATCAACAAAGATATTTTTTGATAACAATTCAGCTATTGCATTATCAAAGAATCATGTTTTTCACAAAAGGAGCAAGCATATTGATACAAGGTATCATTTTATCAGAGAGCTAGTCAACAATGGACAAATATTTTTGGAGTTTTGCAGGTCTGCAGAACAATATGCTGATATCTTTACCAAGCCATTACTAAAGGACACATTTGAGCATATGAGAGATTGCTTAGGCATCATAGGTCCGTATTGCTCCAACAATACATGAAGAATCAAGATTAGGAGGGAGTGTTGGAAATATCTAATCTTGTTCTAGATAAAGTTTAAACTTTATGGAATTCAACTTTATGTAAAAAATATTCACATTTATTGTGAATATTAACTCCTCCAAAATATCAAAAGATATTGTATATAATATCTAGAAATATCAAGAGATATTATATATATCTAGAAATATCTGAGAATATCTATAAAATATCCAAAAGATCAATAATATCTAATATAAGATACTATGAGATATTATGAGATATTTTCTAAGGTAAAAGGTTGGAAAACTTCTATAAATAAGAGGTTTCATTTTGTAATTGAAAAGCAAAAAAAAACAAGAGAAGGCACCGAAGTGTTCTAGAGTATTTTTAATACAAAACCTTGTTTTTATATTTCTCTTGTGAGTTTGTGTGTGTTCATAGTATTGTTTCTATTTGCAGTACACACCCTCTAGGTTAGAAGTTAGATATAATTCCTTCAAAGTTTTAGAATGTACAGAAAAACAGAAAAATTAGAGCACCTGGGCGCCTTCGGAATTGTTGGTGACTCCTTCGCAATCCTGCGTCACTGCCCTAAACCTTTTGGCGCCATTACCGTCACTCTGGTTCTTCCTCTTTCTCTGGCGGCTCTGCTCCACACTCTGATTTCACTACCTCTTTCTCTTCAAATTCTGTCTGACGAATTAAATTTCTTGACGGGCGACGATGGCTATGACGCGCGAGCTCTGAGAGAAGCGCACCGTCAATTAACGCTGTTTTTAGTGATGGAAACGGTGTATGCGGTTTTCGTCTACGCCCTATCGTTGCTGTTAATGGCAACCGTGGCGTACGCGGTGGCCTGCGTTTACATTGGCAAACAGGAACCCTCTTTCGCAAGGGTTATGAAAGTTGTTTCCGCGCTGTGGAAACGGATGCTCGTTACTTCCTTCTGGGTTTTGGGTTTTGTTTTTCTGAACATTTTGGCGTTCGCTATTGCTGTGTGTTTGCTCATATGGGGTTTCAACCATTTCAATACTTCTTCTGCGGGGCCATTTAATGCCGCGCTGATTGTGACTTGCGTCGTGTTCGTGCGCGTGTGGGTTAATATCGTTGTCCTCTGGCGGTTAGCCTCCGTGGTTTCTGTTCTTGAGGAGAGAGCTTATGGTCTGGAGGGCGTCAAGAAAAGCCACCGTCTCGTCAATGGGAAGGATTTGACGGCCTTGTCGCTGACTCTGTTGTATCTTCTGGTTAAGGGTTGGTTTACTTACGTTGTGGTCTGTGGGAATTGGGATTTGGTTTTCTTGGAGGAGAGCAGCGCTTATGGAACGATTCTTGTCACGGTGGAGTGTGCAGTTAATTTGATGGGGCCGTTGACGCAGAGCGTTTTGTATTTTGTTTGTAAGGCTTACCACGACGAGAGAATTGATAAATGGCGGGTGTTGAATGAGTTGCCAGTTAAAGTGCCGATATCCAGTCCAAGAAATTAGGGGAATAATAATGTACTATAATGTAATTAATGTAAAGGTTGCGTACTGCTAAGCATTACGTTACACGTGTAAGGTTATATATATTTCTTTGTTTGTGGGTCAAAGGATTTATTCCCCAAAATGTAGGATTTATCAGCTCTTTCGTTTTGAAACATAAAAAATTTGTGGTTTTTTTTTTAATCCCGAAAAGGGGCCGATAAGTATGATTCTTTAAAAGGGTCCTCATTTTGTATTCCTTGGTAGTATGCAGCAGGGCTGGAATTTCAAATTATCCGTGCCTGTCAAATCAAAATTTGTTTAGGGATTAGCTCTTTCATATGGCTGTAATTTCCAATATTTTTTATGGATATATCTATTATCCGTTCATAGATATATGGATAGATATTATGTTTTTATATAAACCACTTAACAAAACTTACGGTTTTAAAAAAATTTAACCTGTCATTGTTTACGGTCTCTAAAAAATTTCACCTATAAAATACCGCTAAAATCACAAAAAATAGCCTACAACCTATCAATTTCCAGACCTGGACTATGCAGTACTTATAAGTTATATGACCTTGTCATGTGCTTTTGTTTGTATTGGTCTTCCTCTTCCTTTCGAATTTAATGAGGATGACTCCCCACTCCAATGGTTTATTGCCTTTCAAATATATCAATTTAGTTGGTAGAAGCTTTAGTATTAAAAGGAGGTGTAATGTTATGTTGATATTAAAAATTTGAGGGTTTGTATAGTTGGTGAAACAATTTCAAGATGTGCTAGAGATGTATAATCAATTTAGGTAGTAAGGCACAAGGTTTGTAAGGTTGTTGAAATAATTCTAAGATGTACTTAAGAGGTATATTCAATTTGGATAGCAAGACAACAAATGTATGTATCCCGCAACCAATCAACCATTATGTTAGTGAGAGGGTTACTTGCAATGTAGCTTTTCCCATATTGGCATAAGATTGTAATATATTACCGTGGGAAAGCACAGTCAACATAGACACGATTTATTTTTTGACGTAATGTGGATTGTTAGAGTCATGGAAGCAAGTCCAAGATGCATTGAGCCCGCAACACCAACCATATCCACCACTATTACCTCCAATGACACCTCCCAAACTGCAGATGGAGCAGCATAGGCTATATCTAATCTAGATCTTGTTTGCGTACAGTAAGTATATGTCTGTGAAGAACATGAAACAATAACAATATTTATTAACATAATTGTTAATGTTATTATTTAATTGTGGACATTACTTTTTGAAATGTTTTTGTGAACATTAACTTTTGTAATGTATTTATCGACCAACATTCAAAATAAAAAAATCGAAACATTTAACTTTTAAATAAGCTAAAGTTAAAAAGATGAAAATATTGGATTACAAACACGAAGCAACTCAAACCGAGAGAAAAAAACTTAAAACTTAAAATGATTAAATGTCCTCTAAACAATGTATAAGAATATATTAATGTCCCACTGTAGATTTCACTTTATTAAAATTTTAATAAGCTAATTTCCAATATATTTATAGGATGTAATCACATACTTTACCTAGTCATTACGCTTCTAAATGTATATTCTCTCATATATCATTTGTTAATCCACCTTGAAAATAATGGAAGGGAATGAAATATATTCTCTTAGATGAGAAAATTAGCCATTATAAGAAATATGGGCTATAATACAAGCATGGTGTATTTTATTTATGTATGTTTTATTAATTTATTTATATTAAATTCTTCCACAGATGGGGAACATATTATTTGGCCTAGAAAGGGAAAAGAAAGGTGAGTATGCATACACATTTTTGGGACGAGAAAATAGAGTATACTAGGGGTATATTGGAATTTGAAAAGAAATATACCTTTTATTGAATTATCTTTTTCAAAATTGGTAGGTGGATTTTAAAGAAAGCATAGACCATATAGATATTTTTTTGGGAGGGCTTTCTCTCCCATAATGTAGACTATCTACTAATAAAAGGTGGGATGTAACTTTGAATCATAATTTATTTGATAAATATATATGGTCCACACACGATGCATGATACCATGCTAAAGTCCATAATCATGGCGATAAATTCCTTTTGTATAGGGCTTTCCTATGCACTCAGTTATAACCAAGAACTAGGGAAATCTCTTATAAAACTATCTTATCAAATAGTTCTTCACATTAAATTACCCAATAATATTATGTCATCTATTTAAATATAAATAAATGAGATTAGTTTGATGCTAGCATCATGTATGCAAGGCATGTGAAATAGTTTAGTGACATAAGAAAAAAGGGTTCAACCCTTTCTTGCCATTTTGCTCATGTGCAAAAAAAAGAGTGAATGCAAGGGGTAACACACACATTGCATTAAAAAATAGGACCATTCATAACATTGATCAATCTACCGCCAAATCCCATGATAACTCCACCCCCTCCTGTATCGAATATCACCAACCTCTATCAAAGGAAGAGTTGTGGATGTGTCTACCCTGACCATTCACAATGGTTGTAGATCCTTGTCGAAATATCCCTCAATTACATGATGAAAATAAATTTTGTTGGTGGCATGCCAATTGGAGTCATTCATATGATAATTATCATTCCCTTAGATCATTTTTCTATACCTTCCTCGTTAACAATTTCGATCATGAAGCCATTACTTGAGAAAAGCTAGACAAGGCTATCAAGGCACATGACAAAGCCCACCAACTTGACAAGCATGAAGTGGTTCATCAAGATAACAATCACCTTAAAATATACAACATGACCCACTTCCTCATCACTCCAAATTTGACAAATCCACTCCTGATCCCACCAACAAGGTGGCTGCCAAAATTGTCGACAACTCATATCCCTCTAAAAGTGAATCTACCAAAAGTGTAGTTCATATGGATGGTTCTAAATGTATTATCACTTGTATTGAACCTTTTTACCCTTCCTCAGCCTAGGATAAATCCTACATGATCATTTATCCTTTATTTTCAAAAAAAATCCCCAAGAACAAGCTCCTAACTCCAATCCCTAATTCCAAGTGAATGCCATTGGCCCATGTGAAGACACTACTACATGGATGATACCATCTAATGTTGATTCTACCAATGCTTACGCCATCATCCCATTTGGTAGCACCTCTACTCTAGTTGATCCTGTAGAAATGACAACTAAAAATAAAAATGTAGAACTTTTTGCTAGCCCCTCTTCTTCAGGACCTATTCAAACCGATCCTCCCTAATTTTAGACTGATACACAACCCAACTTGAAGATGGGGACCTTTTTGTAGAACTTTCTCACCTGCCTAGTCAAATCTCATTCTTATAACACATTCATAACTTACCCCAACATCATGAACATATTATATCAATACTCTTTGTTATGAACATTATTTTTCCACTGTAACGAACTGTTACATCAAAACCTCAAGGCGTTAGTGAAATCCGCACATGAGGATCATAAGATCCCACCACGCTTCCGTAGCCCAGACCCTGGGCTAGATTTGTGCCCATATAGAAGGACCACACCCTACCCTATACGAGCCTCGGGTGAACAATGCAATACCGACGTAGCTACCCGTGTCGGGACTCGAACTTGGGTGGTCACTCTGATACCAAATGTAACAAACCGTTACACCAAAACCTTGAGGCGTTAGTGAAATCCACACTTGAGGATCATAACATCCACCCACTTTAGGGCAGTATCCTACCTTGCATGGTTCATAAGACAATATCGTGCATAAATGCAAAGAGTTATCCAACTCCATCGACCCTTCCACTAAATGTTTTTTTGTGTATTAATTTCCCTCTTGAGAACTTGATCCTGAATGGCCTCCCATTTTTTGTTGATGACCTTCCCCTTTTTATCTCAGTGCATATTGGCCACACCATGGATACAAGAGACCTCATATATAAAGGTTTTTGTACTTGTATTTCCTCTCTTGAATTCATCAAGACACACACTTATCTATTGACAATATAAAATCACTAAGAGCACATGTCAAGGATACAATCATAAATATATGCCCCCTATGAGTTTTATGTACCTCTTTAACACCATGCCACCTTATTGTTGAGTTGTGAAGCTTAATTACTTCATTTTAGCATGCAATTGGAACTTGCTGGAAAATATAGTAACCGACATCAGTTAAGGTCAGACCGGCATCGGTCATGGTAGACCAGCATTGGTCAAGGGAAAGTAGGAACAGTGATGGTTAAACAGAACTGACGTCGGTTACCTGTGCGACGAAGTTTTAATTAACTCTCAGGAATTATATCTATTTTTAGCATTAAAATAGATTTATTAATTGTAATTGCATGGCTAAGTGCCCTAAGTCTATAAATGACTATATAAGCATAAAAGCTAGGGTTTAGAAGTAAATGTATGGATCATAATTACAAGATAATTATGTGAGAGAGAATTCTTGGTGAAGAAGCAAAAGCTTGATGGAAAGAAAGTACTGAACATCTGAGAGGTGTGGAAGATTGTAAATCTTCATTGTATATCTTGTCAAAGCTTTGGATAATAGATTGGCTTGTTTCTTGGTGGACGTAGCCCACACTGGGTGAACCACGTTAAATCTGGTGTTGATTTATGTCTCTTGTTTTGTATATTTCTTCTGGTAGAATATCCACTTTTATTTGCATGTATGCTTAGATATGATATATTGTCTGTACAATCGGTGTGCTAATCCCAACAAATTGGTATCAGAGCTTTGTTTGAGGGTTTTTTGTGTTGACAGATTTACTCATAGAGGGTTTTCTGATTGAGTGGGAGCTACAACAATGGCAGAAGAAAATAAATACAAGGTAGAGAAGTTTGACAGCTGAAATTATCAATTATGGAAGATGCAGATTGAGGATTATCTGTATCAAAGAGATTTGTACTTACCGTTGGATGAGAAGTCTAGACCTATAAAGATGACTGATGAAGAATGGAAGATTCTTGACAGAAAGGCTTTGGGATCTATAAGATTGAGCCTGGCAACATCTGTGGCTTCCAATATTATAGAAGCAGCTTCTACGGTAGACTTAATGAAATCTCTTGCTAATTTATATGAAAAACCTAGTGCTTCAAATAAAGTTTATTTGATGAAGAAACTATTTAGTTCTAAGATGCATGAAGGTGAATCCACCTCTAGTCATTTGAATGATTTCTGATCTATTGTAAATCAGTTAAAATCAGTTGCAATACCGTTTGATGATGAAGTAAAAGAAATTTTATTCTTATGTTCTTTGCCTGATAGTTGGGACAACTTGGTAATGGTTGTTAGTAATACAACATCTGCTAATAATATTTTGAAGTTTGATGATGTGGTTAGTATAATCTTGAATGAAGAAATTTGCAGGAAGAGTACAGAGGAAACATCATCTGGAAATGCTTTGAATGTAGAAAGTAGGGGCAGGCAGAAGGAGAGATCCAAGAGTAAGAGTAATGGGAAATCAAAGTCAAGGGATAGTAGATCTAAATCCAGAAGTAAGGGAATTACTTGTTGGAAATGTGGAAAGAAAGGACATGCAAAGAAAGATTGTTGGTCAAAGGATAAAGAGAACCAACAACCAGACAAAGGTAAAGAGGTGAATCTTACTACATCAGAGGTAATGCAAGATGCTCTTATTCTTTCTTTAGATAGTAGAATTGAATCATGGGTTTTAGATTCAGGAGCTTCTTTCCATGCAACCCCTAATAAGGGTTATTTCAGAAATTATGTCCAGGGCAATTTTGGGCATGTTTATTTGGGTGATGATGAACCTTGCAGTATTACTGGTAAAGGGGAAGTTCATCTAAAATTGCAGAATGAAATACATGGGTATTGAAAGATGTGAGGCATGTGCCAAGCCTCAGGAGGAATCTTATTTCTGCAGGGCAACTAGGTGAATCTAGTTGCATGGTTACTTTTACAGGAGACTCTTGGAAAGTCACCAAGGGTGCTTTTGTTGTGGCAAGAGGTAAGAAGGTAGGAACGTTATATTTATCTACCTGTATTACTGATTCCTTTTCTACATTATCTACTTCAGATTCAGATGCATGCATGTGTCATAATCGGTTGGGTCATATGAGTCAAAAAGGAATGCAGATCTTAAAGGCTAAGGGTAAGTTATCAGATTTGAAAGATTTAGATCTTGATTTCTGTGAGCATTGTATCTTTGGAAAGACAAAAGAGAGTGAGATTTCTCAAAGTTGGGGCAACTAAGAAGGAGCAGAAATTGGAGCTTGTACACTCAGATGTGTGGGGACCAGCTCAGGTAGCTTCTCATGGAGGATCCTAGTATTATGTTACTTTCATTGATGATGCTACAAGAAAGGTATGGGTTTATTGTATTAAACGTAAATATGATGTTTTTGAGACTTTTAAAAGATGGAAATCCTTGTTGAGAATGAATCAAATTCTAAGTTAAAGTGCCTTAGATCTGACAATGGTGGTGAATACTATAGCAAGGCTTTCAATGATTATTGTTCAGTGAATGGGATACGTAGAGAAAGAACGGTTCCAAGAACACCACAAGAGAATGGTGTTGCAGAAAGAATGAATAGGACAATCATGGAATGTGCTAGAAGTATGAGGATACATTTTGGATTTCCCTTGCAGTTTTGGGTAGAAGCAGTTGATACAACGGTTTATTTGATTAACTGTGGCCCTTCAAGTTCACTAGATGGAGGAATACCAGAGGAAGCATGGACCGGAAAAGAGGTAGATCTTTCTTTTCTTAAATTTTTTGGTTCAGAAGCTTTTGTGCATGTTGATAAGGAAAATAGAAAAAAGTTGGATGCAAAATCCAAGAGGTGCACTTTCATTGGTTATGGATCTGGTGATTTCAGTTTCCATTTTTGGGATTTAGAGAATTCTAAAATTATTAGGAGTCGTGATGTTGAATGGAATGAAAAGAGAATGTACAGGGATCAAATTTTGGTACCCAAGGATGAGAAAATTGAGAAGTTTATTGATGAAAATGAACTCTCAGGTTTTAAAGAAACACCTATAGAAATACACAGTAACCGTGGTCGGTTAGTCCCTGACCAGCATCAGTCAGATGAACCACCGATGGTTACAGAGGATCCAAACTAACATTAGTTAGCAGAACCGATGTCGGTTAGAGGTGACCAGCGTCAGTCACTGTCAGAAGTTGATACTAATGTTCAGGAGGCCCAGATAGAGCCTCCGGTACCCCAAACTCCTGTGAGAAGGTCACAAAGGGTAAGTAAACTTCTAGAAAGATTTACACCTTCTCTATTTTATTTATTATTGACTGATAGTGGTGAACCAGAGAGCTTTGAAGAAGCAATGCAGGATAAGACTCACGTTCAGTGGGAGCATGGCATGGATGAGGAGATGGAATCCTTGGAACAGAACCAGACTTGGGATTTGGTTAAGTTGCCAGCAGGTAAGAGAACATTGCAGAACAAGTGGGTTTATAGGATTAAGGAAGAAGAGGGTGGACAGAAAAGGTACAAGGCAAGGCTTGTAGTAAAGGGATTTGCACAGAAAGTAGGTATTGACTTTGGTGAAATATTTTCTCCTGTTGTTAAGATGACTTCTATTCGTATTGTATTGAGTTTAGTTGCAGTAGAAGATTTGCATTTAGAGCAACTAGATGTGAAGACAACTTTCCTTCATGGTGATTTGGATGAAGAGATTTATATGCAGCAGCCGCTTGGGTATGAAGTCAAGGGTAAGGAGAAATTAGTGTGCAGGTTGAAAAAGAGCCTATATGGGCTCAAGCAAGCTCCAAGGCAATGGTACATGAGGTTTGATAGTTTTATGCATGAGCATGGTTACTTGAGATGTGAATCTGACCATTGTGTTTATTTCAAGAAGCTTGAAAATGGGAGCTATATTATTTTGTTATTGTATGTGGATGATATGCTTATTGCAGGATCTAGTATGCAAGACATTGGTGAGCTTAAGAGAAAGCTAGCTCACACATTTGCTATGAAGGATTTAGGAGCTGCAAAAAGAATCCTTGGCATGCAAATACATAGAGACAGGAAAAACAAGAAGTTGTATTTGTCTCAGGAGGATTATATCTACAAGGTGTTAGAAAGGTTCAACATGTAGAATGCAAAACCTGTTAGCACACCTATGGCTGACACTTCAAATTGAGTAAAGATCAGTGTCCTTCATCACATGAGGAGGTCAAATACATGACACGAGTACCATATGCTTCAATAATTGGAAGTCTCATGTACCCTATGGTTGTACCAGACCAGACATTACACAAGCAGTGGGAGTTGTGAGTAGATATATGGCTAATCCAGGTAAAGAGCATTGGAAAGTAGTCCAATGGATACTCAGGTATTTGAAAGGGACATCTAGCATGCAGTTATGCTATGGAGGTTCAGATATTTCATTACGTGGCTATGTTGATTCAGATATGGCTGGAGATCTGGATGGTAGGAGGAGCACTACTGGATATATTTTCACAGTAGGTGGAATGACAGTTAGCTGGATTTCTAGATTGCAGAAGGTTGTGGCTTTGTCTACTACAGAGGTAGAGTATGTTGCAGCTACAGAGGCTAGCAAGGAGATGATATGGATGAGTAGGTTAATGGAAGAGTTGGGAAAGGAGCAAGGTGATTGTAAATTGTTTAGTGATAGTCAGAGTGCAATTCATTTGGCAAAGAACTCAGCGTTTCATTCGAGAACGAAACACATTCAGTTGAGGTATCACTTCATATGGAAGGTATTGGAGGATGGACAATTGAATCTAGAAAATATTCATATGAGCAAGAACCCCGCGGATATGCTAACGAAGCCATTAGCAAAGGAGAAGTTGGAGCTACACTCCACTTCTATTGGTCTTCGAGTTTGAGACTTGAAGAGGAAGAAACAAAGCCAAGGAAGGATCCAAGAATGACGTTGTACATGTATGGTGTAGTAATTAAACTCCAAGTGGGAGATTGTTGAGTTGTGAAGCTTAATTACTTCATTTTAGCATGCAATTGGAACTTGCTGGAAAATACAGTAACCAACATCGGTTAAGGGAAGATCAACATCGGTCAGGACAGACTGGCATTGGTCATGGTAGGCCGGATTGGTTAAGGGCAAGTAGGAATGATGACGGTTAGGTAGAACCAACGTCGGTTACCTGTGTGATGAAGTTTTAATTAACTCTCAGGAATTATATCTATTTTTAGCATTAAAATAGATTTATTAATTGTAATTGCATGGCTAAGTGCCCTAAGTCTATAAACGACTATATAAGCATAAAAGCTAGGGTTTAGAAGAAAATGTATGGATCATAATTACAAGATAATTATGTGAGAGAGAATTCTTGGTGAAGAAGAAAAAGCTTGATGGAAAGAAAGTACTGAACATCTGAGAGGTGTGGAAGATTGTAAATCTTCATTGTATATCTTGTCAAAGCTTTGGATAATAGATTGGCTTGTTTCTTGGTGGACGTAGCCCACACTGGGTGAACCACATTAAATCTGGTGTTGATTTATGTCTCTTGTTTTATATATTTCTTCTCGTAGAATATCCACTTTTATATACATGTATTCTTAGATCTGATATATTGTCTGTATAACCAGTGTGCTAATCCCAACACTTATACTATCCACGTTATATTCATTATCTTCAATTTCCCCTTGTATTAAAATATTCTCTTAGGCCAACGTGGACTCATCACATGCATGCATTCACATTATCTTCCTACTTGTAGACATGAAATCAAACACTTACTACTTACATCACACCTCTAAGTATGTTATTATATGCACAATTCCTAAGTAAGAAAACTAGATATTAACAACACTTGTTTTACTTTTACATTGATTTATCCTTTTGATACTCTTATTAGTTACTTTTCTGGAATGACCACTTTACCGGTGAACATTAGACAACATGTGACCTAGCTTTGTATTTTCTTTTTCTTCTCCAAACATCTCAGACACTACAACCCATTAGGGATAGGAGGGCCTAGGCGCTACTGCCCCTTTGGATACTTTGTTCCTTTTCCTTCCTTTTCTCAAATTTGAATTGTCACATTACTTGTTATCTTTTCTAAACCTATTTTATCACTTTAGGTTATCCCTTTTGGTTGTTAATGATGTAATTCAAACAAAATATTAATATAGATACATGACTTACTCACTTTTTTTGGGGGCTGAAAAACTTAGGATATTACTTACTATCTACTATTTTGGAAAAGAGAAGCATTCAAGGAATGCATTTGGGCTGCATTATTCACTACACAAGTGGGGCTATTTCTAAATTCTATCTCACACATTTATCATTGGTGGAAAAGTAGTTGTACCTTGTTATCTTAGTGCAACTAGAAAAAGGGAAACCTAGCTTCAAGGGAAATGATTCCATCACACACACTAGAACTACATAGAGTCTGAAATGTAGTGCAATGCTCGATGAAAATCTCATTGAGGTGACCATCGAGGTCAGTCTGACTCAAGCATATGCAATATTTATTTTATCTAATTTTTTCTTGACCCTTGTGAAGGTATATAGGGTTTTTTTTTGCAGGTTCATGTGCGATAATGAAACCCTACAATGAAGCGGATGCGACAAAGAGTGAAAGGAATAAGATAAAATCAAACTCTGAAAAGATCAGAAGCATTCAAACACTAATGCTTGGGTGGTCCTGTTTTCATCTATGAGGTCCTGTCTGAAGGATTTTTAGATCTCATTTTTCTAGATGAAGCATATTCACTCCAGATCCAACTTATTCCACTCAATTTCCATCCCAGAATCAATCCAAATCTTTAAATACAAGCTAATTCACTCTTATCTCCCTATTGTGCATACTTGTTTGTTTCTTGCATGATAGATATTTGTTGTTGTTGTTTATTCATTTGATCTCATTCATATGATTAAGATTTAATTTCATTAAATAATTTGGTGAACCCAATCCTTACATGCAGGAATTATTGGATATACATTTCATGCCCATCATCCGTAGTGGTATCTTTGGTTTTCCACAACATAATGAGCTCCTCCTGAAGACTCGTAGTCATTCTAACAGTATGGCTGACACCACACATGATAACCCTCTTTTTAATTACCATTAGATCCCTCTCTGTGACATATAAACTTTTGGAACTGAACATTCCTATAATGAGGACACTAATGTGGATCAAACACAACTTGATGCTCAAACTACTTTCCATGCTATATTACGTGATAATCCCACTCATGTACCACATTACCTTGATGTTTTATTAGTAGTTCAACATTCCCATGAAAATGTTTCTCATGTTAGTATGGTTCGTACCCTGGATATTTTTAATTTTATCATGTCTTCTATTTCACCTTCTTCTTCCCCCACCACTATGGGGATATCCACCATTCATATGCCCATTTCTTCTACCACTACTCACTTTTCTTCCCCTATCATTTCCCATATCCAGCCAATCACTTCTTTATGAGTTCATGCTTTAGAGTATTTTATCATGATTTACAAACTCAAATTCGTCAATTGTAACAAGCCTCTTCCTCTTCTTCTTCATCTCTTGATTCTTCACTCTTCCTTTATAATCCTCTTACACTCGAGGTTTCCTCTTATCCACTTCCTTCCAATTTTCCATCCTCTAAGTTTCCTCTCTTTAATGGCCATTGAGATCCCCAAGAGCATTTTCGATCATTTCAAGTTGGATGTTTGGATTATCCTTGCAATGACACACTACTGACCATGTTATTTCCTAGGAGATTACATGACTATGCCTTGTCATGGTTTTATGATTCACCTTTTATCTCCATTCAATATTTTAATCCTTTAGAAAATCTATTTTCGTCTCACTTTTCTATGAATATTGGAACAAAGATATCATATGCTTAAATGGCCAAAATGTAGCAAGGCTTTAATGAACACGTCAATGACTCTGTTTTACATTATAAGACTAATATTTCTAAAATGAACAATCTCTTGGCTAGATCTGAATTTTAAGATATTCTTATCTAAATCCTATTACCTCCTTTACAAGAATGTTTTCTTTTTTAATCTTTCCACTCTTTTGATCATCTATGTCATACTCTGAAAAACTGTGAAATCAAGATACTTTCTTTGGGGAAAGTAAAATATGGTGCTAATATTTCCAATCAATCTACTAACAATTTCCCAAGTAAATATACCTTTAAGGGAAATCCTATTGAATCTAAGCCTACTTTCAATACTATATCTCATTCTACATAACTCTAATTGTAACCTACATGCCATATCTTAAATAGATTACCTTATCCACCACATATGTTGTTTCCTCAACTCCTAGAAAGTAATCTAATTTATCTTCCAACTCCTCTTGAGCTAGATCCTAATTGGCCTCATGGAAATACATTTGATGAACATGCACATTTTGATTATCATAGATGCAATGGCCATTCTACTAAAAAATGTTTCAAACTTAGTCATTTAATCAAAGATTTGGTTGACAATCATGAAATTAAGTTGCATGAATCTACTGTCTATATTTGTAAATCTACTAATGACAATGACAAGCTTAAAATATTCAACGATCCACTACTTAATGCACAAAAAATCATCTCCTTGACCCTCTTCAAATCATGTTGTTCATCCTCCTTCATCTTCTAATCATCCGCTTGGATTCCTTGTTGGTACTAATGATCTTCCTCTACCTACTATTTATTTTATTAATGCTCATTTTCACACCTCTTTTTCATCACATTGATTACACATTTATTCTTCCATTTTTCCTCATGTTATTAAAAATGTTACGATGCATCCTACTTACATGTGCAATGCATGTTTAATATATTTATTGCAAGCTATTGGTTTTCCATTATCTTAGATGAGCCATCGGTGATTAACTAAAATTGGGCTAAACTATGGGAAGTATAGAAAAATAGTTAATCTAATATAGGAGGAGTAAAAAACTATAAGTTATGTTAAAACGATATGAAATGACTTAAATAATTATGTCAAATGAAATAAAACCTTACTAATGAAAAATTGTAAAACGAAAGGACTTAGCTGATTACTAGAGACTGTCGTAAGTTGTTACAGGTCTGACTATATATTGTGGAAGTGGAAACGATCACTCAAAATTCTCGTAAAGGTAATATTTAGAAGATCTAAGGGGACTGTAGCACCCATGAAGGTACTGAGGCACCCCGGGGTGCCTTGGTCTCTGCAAAAGCTCAAAATCTTATTTTTGTAGGGTCGTAAGATGATCTGGAATATTACCTATCTGTCACACTAGATATACTGAGATGCATCAAATGTACCGAGTGATGAAAGATGAAGTAATGACCTGCAAGAGAGAAAGAAGTATCAAACCCTAAGAAAAATAAAATATGTAGAATGAATGGGTTAGACTGACCTCTACTGTCACAATAGTGGGCTTACTAAACTAAGCACTGCACTACATTTCAGACCCAAATGTAGTTCTGATGTGTGTGTATGTGTATGCATGTCATGCCCTAGGTGCTCTTGTGTCAGTTGTACTATGTGAAGTAATAAGCAATAACTAAATGAGAAAATGTAATAGCACGTGTGCATGAAATAGAATAGAATCCCCCCCTACATTGTGTGTATTGATGCAGATCTCCTAGCCTTGACGCATGACACTATATGGATGCAAGTGATGCAACTCTAGATGGAGTGATAGTAGTATGTGATGCTAGGACCCTCATTATGGTATCATAACTTTATATTTATAGGTTTTTTCTCTAATTTTGTAATTAACCTTGATATGACTGACTACAAAAAATATAAGGATGAAAAATAACTAGAAGAGGCCCAAAAAGAGGTGGGAAGGTAGAACATTGACTGTGTTGGGGGTTAGCAAAAGGTTGTACAAATAATATATTATATCTAAGCATACATGCAATTAAAGTAGATATTCTACCAAAAGAAATATACAAAACAAGAGATATAAATCAACACCAGATTTAACGTAGTTCACCCAGTGTGAGCTACATCCACCAAGAAACAAGCCAATCTATTATCCAAAGCTTTGTGAAGATATACAATGAAGATTTACAATCTTCTAAACCTCTCAGATGCACAGTACTTTCTTTCTCTTAAGATTCTCCTTATTCTCCAACAATTCTCTCTCTCACAATTATTGTCGCAATAATCAACTCCACCAATTCTTACTTCTAAACCCTAGCTTTCATGCATATATAGACATATAAAAACTTAGGGTACTTAGCCACATAATTACAATCAATAGATCTTCTTTAATACTAAAAACAAATCTAATTCTCATGAGTTAAATAAAACAATCACACACAAGTAACCAACGTCAGTTATCCCTAACTGATGTCGGTTCCTCCTTGCCTAACCGATGCTGGTCATAGCTGACCGATGCCGATGCCGGTTACTTTGTTTTCCAGTAATTTTAATATTACATGCTAAACTAAAGTAATTGAGCTCTATAACTCAATAATCTCCCACTTGGAGATAAATTACTGCATTATACCTGTACAACTTCATTCTTGGATCCGTTCCTTAGCTTTGTTTCTTCCTCTTTAAGTCTCAGAATTTAAGTCCAACAGAAGTGTAGTGTAGATCCAAATTATCTTTTGCTAATGGATTCGTTAGCATATCCGTAGGGTTCTCACTTATATGAATCTTCTCAAGTTTCAGTTGCCCATCCTCCAATACCTTCCGTATGAAGTGATACCTCAACTAAATGTGTTTCGTTCTTGAATGAAATTTTGAGTTCTTTACCAAATGAATTACACTCTGACTGTCACTGAACAATTTGCAATCATATTACTCCTTTCCCAACTCTCCATGAACACACTCATCCATATAATCTCCTTGCTAGCCTTTGTAGCTACAACATACTCTACCTCTATAGTAGACAAAGCCAAAACCTTATGTAATCTCGATATCTAGCTAACTGTCATCCCACCTACTGTGAAAATATATCCAGTAGTGCTCCTTTTACCATCTAGATCTCCAACCATATCTGAATCAACATAGCCACATAAATAAGTATCCAAACCTCTATAGTAGAACTGCATGCTAGATGTCCCTCTCAAATACTTGAGTATCCATTGGACTGCTTTCCAATGCTCTTTACTTGGATTGGCCATAAATCTACTCATAATTCCCACTGCATGTGTAATGTCTTGTCTGGTACAAACCATAACATACATGAGAATCCCAACTACTGAAGCATATGGTACTCGTGTCATGTATTTGACCTCCTCATGTGATGAAGGACATTGATCTTTACTCAATTTGAAGTGTCTTGCCATAGGTGCACTTACAGGTTTTGAATCTTGCATGTTAAACCTTTCCAACACCTTATTGATATAGGCCTCTTGATACAAATACAATTTCATGTTCTTCTTGTCTCTATGTATTTGCATGCCAAGGATTCTTTTTGCAGCTCCTAAATCCTTCATAGAAAATGTGTGAGCTAGCTTCCCCTTAAGCTCACCAATGTCCTACATACTAGATCCTACAATAAGCATATACTCCACATATAGTAACAAAATAATATAGCTCCCATTTTCAAGCTTCTTGAAATAAACACAATAATAAGATTCACATCTCAAATAACCATGCTCATACATGAAACTATCAAACCTCATGTACCATTTCCTTGGAGCTTGCTTGAGCCCATATAAACTCTTTTTCAACTTGCACACTAATTTCTCGTTACCTTCGAATTTATACCCAAGCGATTGTTGCATATAAATATCTTCATCCAAATCACCATGAAGGAAATTCGTCTTCACATCTAGTTGCTCTAAATGTAAATCATGTACTGCAACTAAACTTAATATAGTATGAATAGAAGTCATATTTACAACAGGAGAAGCTATTTCACCAAATTCAATACCTAATTTATGTGCAAATCCCTTTACTACAAGCCTTACCTTGTACCTTTTTTGTCCACCATATTCTTCCTTGATCCTGTAAACACACTTGTTCTAAAATATTCTCTTATCTGCTGGAAACTTAACCAAATCCCAAGTTTAGTTTTGTTCCAAGGAGTCCATCTCCTTATCCATGCCATGCTCCCACTAGATGTGAGTCTCAACCTGTATTGCTTCTTCAAAAAAATTTGTTTTACCATTATCAGTCAATAATAAATAAGATAGAGAAGGTGTAAATATTTCTGGAGGTTTACTTACCCTTTATGACCTTCTCATAGGAGTTTGGGGTACCGGAGGCTCATTCTGGACCTCCTAGACATTTGTTTCAAGTTTTTATAGTGATCGACGCCGGTCACCAATAACCAACACCAGTTTTGCTAACCAATGTCGGTTTGACCCTTCTGTAACTGATACCAGTTCAAGTGACTGATGTCGGTCAAGGGTCAACCGACACCGGTTATTGTGTAACCCTATAGGTATGAATTTTAAATTCGAGAGTTCATTTTCATTCACAAAATTCTCAGCCGGTTTGTCCTTGGGTACCAAAATTTAATCCCCATACATTCTCTTTTCATTCCATTCAATGTCATGACTCCTAATATTTTTAGAATTCTCTAAATACCAAAAATGAAATCTTAAATCACCAGATCCGTAACCAATGAAAGTGCATCTCTTGGATTTTGCATCCAACATTTTTCTATTTTTCTTATCAATATGCACAAAGCTTCTAAACCAAAATATTTAAGAAAAGAAATATCTACCTCTTTTTCGGTCCAAGCTTCCTATGGTATTCCTCCATCTAAAGAACTTGAAGGCCCATGGTTAATCAAATAAACCGTTGTATTAACTGCTTCTGCCCAAAAATGCAAGGGTTATCCAACATGTATCCTCATACTTCTAGCACATTCCATGATTGTCCTGTTCATTATTTCTGCAACACCATTTTCTTGTGGTGTTCTTGGAACTTTCCTTTCTCTACGTATTCCATTCATTGAACAATAATCATTAAAAGCCTTGTTACAATATTCACCACCATTTTCATATCTAAGGCACTTTAACTTTGAATTTGATTCATTCTCATCAAGGGATTTCCATCTTTTAAGAGTCTCAAAAACATCACATTTACGTTTAATACAATAAACTCATACCTTTCTTGTAGCATCATTAATGAAAGTAAGATAATATTGGGATCCTCCATGAGAAGCTACCTTGGCTGGTCCCCAAACATCTAAGTGTACAAGTTCCAATTTCTACTCCTTCTTAGTTTCCCCAACTTTGAGAAATCTCACTCTCTTTTTCATTCCAAAGATAATATGCTCACATAAATCAATATCTAAATCTTTCAAATTTGATAACTTACCCTTAGCCTTTAAGATGTGCATTTCCTTTTGACTCATATGGCCCAATTATTAATGCCATATGCATGCATCTAAATCTGAAGTAGATAACGCAAAAAAGGAATCAGTAACACACGTAGATAAATATAATGTTCCTACCTTCTCACCTCTTGTCACAACAAAATCCCCCTTGGTGAATTTGTAAAAGTCTTCTATGAATGTAACCATACAACCAGCTTCACCTAGTTTCCATGCAGAAATAAGATTCTTCTTGAGGCTTGGTACATGCCTCACATTTTCCATTACCCATGTATTTCCATTATGCAATTTTAGATGAACTTCCCCTTTACTAGTAATATTGCAAGGTTCATCATCACCCAAATAAACATGCCCAAAAGTACCTTGGACATAATTTCTAAAATAACCCTTATTAGGGGTTGCATGGAAAGAATATCATGAATCTAAAACCCATGATTTTATTCTATTATCCAAAGAAAGAATAAGATCATCTTGCATTACATCTGCTGCAATATTTACCTCTTTATTTTTTTCTGGGTGTTGTTTCTCTTTATCCTTTAACCAACAATCTTTCTTTGCATGTCCTTTCTTTCCACATTTCCAACAAGTAATTCCCTTACCTTTGGATTTAGATCTTCCATCCCTTGACTTTGATTTCCCATTATTGTTACACTTAGATCTCTCCTTTTGTCTACATCTACTTTCTACATTTAAAGCATTCCCAGATGATGATTCCTCTATACTTTTCCTACGAATTTATTCATTCAAGATTATACTAACCACATCATCAAACTTCAAAATCTTATTAGTAGATGTTGTATTACTAACAACCATTACCAAGTTATCCCAACTATCAGGAAAAAAAGATAATAATAAGAGTGCTTTCACTTCATCATCAAATGAAATATCAACCGATTTTAACTGATTTACAATGGATCGGAAATCCTTCAAATGACTAGATGCAGATCCACCTTCATGCATCTTAGAAATAAATTATTTTTTCATCAAATAAACTTTATTTGAAGCACTCCGTTTTTCATATAAATTAGCTAGAGATTTCATTAACTCTACCATAGATGTTGCTTCTATAATGTTGGAAGCCACGGATGATGCCAGACTTAATCTTATAGACTACAAATCCTTTATGTCAAGAATATTCCATTCTTCATCAGTCATCTTTTTAGGTCTAGACTTTTCATCCAACGGTAAGTACAAATCTCTTTGATACAAATAATCCTTAATCTGTATCTTCCATAATTGATAATTTCGGTTGTCAAACTTATGTACCTTGTATTTTTTTTCTTCTGCCATTGTTGTAGCTCCACTCAATTAGAAAACCCTTTGTGAGTAAATATGTCAAAACACAAAACTCTCAAACAAAGCTCTGATACCAGTTGTTGGAGGTTATCATAAGGTTGTACAAATAATATATTAGATCTAAGCATACATGCAATAAAAGAAGATATTCTACCAGAAAAAATATACAAAACAAGAGATATAAATCAGCACCATATTTAATGTGGTTCGCCCAGTGTGATCTACTTCCACCAAGAAACAAGCCAATCTATTATCCAAATATTTTTGAAGATATTTAATGAAGATTTACAATATTCCACACCTCTCAGATGTACAGTACTTTCTTTCTCTCAAGCTTCTCCTTCTCCAAGAATTCTCTCTCTCACAATTATTCTCACAATTATCATCAACTCCTTCAATTCTTACTTCTAAACCCTAGCTTTCATGCTTATATAGACATATAAAAGCTTACGACACTTAGCCATGCAATTACAATCAATAGATCTGCTTTAATACTAAACATAGATCTAATTGCCGTGAGTTAAATAAAATACTCACACATAGGTAACCAATGTTGGTTAACCCTAACTGATGTTGGTTCCTCCTTTCCTGACCCATGTCAGTCATAGTTGACCAATGTCAGTCCCTCCATAACCGATGTTGGTTACTGTATTTTCCAGCAAGTTTGATATTGTATGCTAAACCAAAGTAATTGAGCTCCATAACTCAACAGACCGAGGTGCTCTAGGTGGGACAATTATGAAATAGGTGGATATGCATAGGAAAATAAGCGGGAATGACAAAATAAAAGGTAAGGTGGCCATAAGGTGGGATTAATTAGTACTTTATTCACTTGAGAACCCTCTAAATAGTAGTATAAGACTATGCTAAATAATGCCTAATGTACATTATTTTGTGTCTACATTTTTCCCTCAATTTATGTTGGTGAGAGGAACGCTCGGTAACATAAATTAGATAGAGATGTGTACCTGATATCCATGTAGAGTGTAGTAGAAGACGTGTTGATAGACTAGACTCATGCGTGGAATGAAAAAAAGAAAAATGTGGAGGAGCATGGATTATAAAGATGAAAAATGCATTTAAAAGTGATGAAAGTGAACCTAGGGAGAAATGCATGTATAGCAACTATGGTGTGTAGTGTACCTACATGGTTAGTAAGGGTGAGTACCTGTTATCCAAAATGAGCTCATGCTTATTTTTGGTTAACTGCACCTTTTTTCCTCTTTTAGTTCTTCAATCCAATTTTTCAGATTTTCTAAGCACTTAAAGTTTCCTAAAAACATCTTCATTAGGTGGGAAATTTCTTCCCCTTTCCAAAGATATAAAGAAGTCCTTCTAACTCCTCATATTTTGCAAGTTGCGGGCTAACGGGCCTTGGGAGGATTTTTGCCAAATGCGGGCCGGTGGGAGATTTTGTGACTTTTTGCCCAAATGGAAAATTCGGGCTGGAAAACCCGAAGAGGGAAATTTTCCCAAGTAAAAAAACAGGCCAGTGGGTCTGTGGGGAGTTTTGGGACTTTTGTGTTTTTGCAAATAGGGCACAAAGTGAATTTTGGGCCCGCAAGCCCACGGGGATCTTAAAGCCAAAATGAAGAAAAATGCCTAAGGCTCGCAAAGGGACACGTGGCCATGTTGAAAAGTCAAAGTGGGATGGTGGGTCGTCGGGGGAAATATGAACTTTTTTCCCTGAGAAGGCATAAAGTGAAAAAATGAGTTACGCCTCCACTGATGCCCAAAGAGCCACGTGTCAAGCCTCAAATGTATACAGGCAGGTGGGCCTTGGAGTGAATTTTTGCCCAAATGGAAAAAGTGGACCATCGGGCCCGAAAATAATTTTTACCACAAAGTGAATTGCAGGGCTATGGGGAAAATTTTGTATTTTGCATTTTTGGTGCCAAAGGGCACAAAGTGAGTTTTGGGCCCGCGGACCTGTTTTGCTCACTGGTTTTAGCCATTTTTGTATGGACCCAACTCAAATATTCAAATGAACATATCTTTTAACCCAGTTCCTAAAATTCAAAAAATTTGGCACCATTGGAAAGGTCTCGACCTCACCTATGCCATGAAAACCTGAAACTTTAATTGTAAAGAGGTTTGGTGGGTGAAAATTGGGGAAACTTCTTCACGCCATTAATATGCAATTTGATTGTCCCCAAAAACTAGATCAGATTTGATTATGTCCACCGCTCTCCCTTCTTCAACACGCCGAGAAAACACAAAGTGACAGATATGAAAGATTTGGGGTGGATTTGCAGAGGCATTGATGGCTAGTAGCTAAGCTTCAAATTATTTTTCCCACCTCTCTCTCCTTTTTCTCTATGAGCAGCATTTATAAAAGAAGGAGCTAGGCTAGACACTTCTATTTTGCACCCTCCCTTCTCCTCTGGTCTACAGATGAGTTCGTGAAGTCCTAACCTCCCCATTCGAGTTGTAATGTGAAGTTTTTCCTTATGGCCAATATAATGTACTGTATCGACTTTAGAGAAATAATATATGTCTGTGGATGATTCTCGACTCTCTCATGTGTTTCATTATTTCCTTCTGATATCTCATCATAGTTTGGTTACCTGTGCATGGTGTTGTATTGCATTCTTGTGGTCTGTGTTAAGTTATAGAATGGGTGTCTAAAATTCCTTTGGTGCATCACCTCATTAGCTTAGGTTTATTTTCTTACATCTTCTCAACCCTGTCTCCTTGGGAAGATAGAGTAGGCTTAGAGTAGGTCCTGTGTAAAATTTATTTATATGCACTTGAACAAAGGAATAGGAACCAGCCTTAATCCAGAGAGCTCTCTCAATTCGCAAGGTACCACACTTCGAGATATGCTCCATGTTGTATAATCACATTGAGAGTCTCAACCCATCTAGTTATACACATTCATGGGTGTTTTGATTCTGCACTAACAGTACCATCGTGGCGTGTTGTTGTTTCCCCCGATTTGACTTCTTGTTTCTCATATGGCCAGACATGTAAGGAGAAAATGATCAAGTATTTAAATATATGTATATGTAAAAAACATTGTGTATAAAAATGTGTAAAGTATGTAAAATGTAAAATACGTGAAATGAAAAGTGTAAATAGAACATGTGCACTTGATCCATGTCAAGAGAAAGGGTGTATAAGGATATCCTATACTATTGCAATTTTTTGGGGCGATCTCACACCACCCTAGCTGAAGAAGTATAGGGAGGAAATGTTCTATGTCCTACAACATTTAACCACTTTTGTTGAAATGTGTGAAGATATCTCTGTACTATCCTAGTTTTTGTCGATCCAACACCACTGGAAGAAGTAGTGTAGAGAGGCACACCCATTGTAACCTCCAAGCCTATAACTACTCTGCAGAAATGCTTAAGGACACCATGTACTATAGAGACTGCTTTGTATGGAGTTCGTAGACTGGTATGAAATCACTTGTTGTAAGTAAAACCATAATGCTAAAGGTGGAAAGTGGACTGTACTAAACTGGTGTAAATATGCTGTGTTAGAAGAAACAATCAATGATACCCCCCTCTTTAGGGGTATATGAGACGTCCTTGAATGGAGAATGCGGCCCCAAAAGAGGATCTACCACACTTTGACCTGTAGAACTCTACCCTGCAGGGGGAAAGGGAAAAATATTGGTATAAACCAAGGCGTACAAACAAGGGGATGGCTAGCCAAAACAAGTGTTAATATGAAAAACACATGCATGCAATAAGAAAAGTGTAAAATACACAGACAATTTAGTAACTATCGAACAAAGTAGTGTATACATGTAAGAAAATAAGTAAACCACACAAAATGGGTTGCAAACATGGGGCATCACTCATGATTTCGCAAGAAAAGAAAGGTTTTCATGGTCGCAAACAACAAAAAAGTGTGTGTTATCCAAAATTCACCCCTCAAGGTAATTTTGATAACATGCACCAAATTATTCAGTCCCGAGCAAGTAAGATTGATTCGAGGCCCAAAATCATGTTTTTCAGGGTCCCCTCAGCCTTTTTTTTTGTTTAACTCTCCCATCCAAGAAGAAATCCCAACGAGTTAGAAAAAATGGAAAAAATGTGAAAAATAAGGTTGCAGGATTGTTCTAAGGCATTTCGGGTCTGAAGGGTTCAGGTCATACTGAGGTTTGTCGTACCAAGCTTGGGGCCGAAAAAGCAAGAAAATCGGCTAAGTCTTTTGTCCCAGGCAGTCCGTGGGACAATTGGTACGCGTGGGACGCGAAAAGGTGAAAAGGCCGCAAATAGGAACAAGACAGTCCATTTCGGGCGGTTCGGAGATATTTGTCCCAGGCAGTCCACGGGACAGTTGGGATGTCGGGACGTGAAGGACGCGAAAAGCTGAAATGGCCGAGAGTGAATGGAATCTCGTCACGTGTCTAGGGCCACAAATGGGAACAAGATAGTCCATTTCGAGCAGTTCAGAGATATTTGTCCCAGGTAGTCTGGGACAGTTGGGACAAAAGTACGCGGGGGATGTGTGGGGCGCCTAAAGGTGAAATGGGTGAAAAGAGACAAGGAGGCCCGTGGATGAATCAGAATGTGCCATGTGTCAGAAGAGGAAAAGTTGGAAATTTGGCTAAGTGTTTCACCAAAAATCCAAAAGGAGTGTTTTGGCCCGCTGCCCCGGCCAACAAATCAGGTCATGCCACGTGTCCAAGTGGCAAGAAATTTTCAAAGGATGAGCCCGCAGATGAATCAGATCCTGACACGTGTCATCCAAGTGGCAGAGTGCATGGAAAATTCAAATTTTTTTCTAAAATGCAAAAAAGAGGTAAAATTCAAAATTGTTTCCCGCCGATCCGTTTTGGGCTTGTTTTTGCCCTAAATCTTCAAATGACCATAACTTTCGATCCAGAGCTTGGTTTTTCGCATTCTTTATATCAATGGAAAGATGCTGAAATTATCTACATGATTCTGGGGTCAATCTTGCATTTTGGTTCAGTTTGGAGAGAGAAAATCAAGAAACATCTCTGGCACATGGTAATGGCTAGAAGTGACATTTCAACAACCAGTTTTAATGCAAAATGGGTTGCATTCTTCTCCAGCACGGTCAAAAATGTAAGGGCATGGGTTTGTAAGGATGCCCATGTTGTTTTAATGCATCTTCATTCAATGAGGAATGGCTCCCACATTTTTACACATTTTCTCTCTCCTGGGCTCGACCCATGCATTGTAAAAAGCCAGATTTGGCTCATTTTTCAAAGGATTGTTCATCTTTTCTGCTCTTCTCTCCTTTCTTTTCTTCCCCAGGGTTGAAAATGGAGTTTGAACCTCCTCCCCTACTCTGTAATGGCATTTTTTCCTTTTACCATTAAAATGATTCTGTGTGAACTTCTGGAGCAACAAAAACGTGTTTTGTGATGCATCTGTCCATCCCTGCTCATTTTTTGCTTGTTTTCTTCTTTCCTCTCTTCATTGCAAGTATTTGTGCATGTTTGAATGTTCATTGTAGTGTTGGAGCTGTGTTCATAGCAGTTTTGATAGATGTTCAACATTTTCCTTCTCTAGTGTATCACTGTTTTAGTGTAGGCTTTTGTTTTTTTTCTCTTTTCTCTCTCTTCCTGTCTCCTTGGAGGTTAGATTAGGATTAGATTAGCTTACCTGCACTAGAACAACTTGTGGCAGGTAGTTTAGGAAGAGGAACCAGCCTTCTCTGGAGATTCCTTTCTCATTTTTACAAGTCCCACACTTGGAGAGAGGTTTCAATGTTGTGTAATCACACTAGATGCTTAGAATGATCAAACTAGAAATCTGATCAACATCCAGGGGGTGCTGCTGATTTGCACTAACAGTGTGCACACAAGTAAAGGGAAAAGCCTACATATAATGGAATATAATGGAAGACAAGTAAAAACAAACAAATAAGGAGTTATGGAGATGTATAAACCTACAAAACAAGTGTTACATATGGAACACCCGTTAACATGTTAGAGTAATAACCAATATGTCAAAGTGCGTATGAGTAAGTAAGATGCTAAGTACAAAATGAAACAATAGCACCTGGAGAAGATGAATTTGGATGCCCCTAACGACCAGTGTAGGAAGCGTAGAAGGTGAGCATCCATGTCATGTGTAGAGTCTTGCATCTATGATCACACTAAATAAATGCATGAACAGACATGTTTGTATAATAATGACATATAAGAAAGCATTCTAACATGTGTAGCAAAGTGATCATGTAAAACAATAAAAAACAAAAGGAAATTCCCCCAAGACAATGCAGTATATTATGGATAGATGGAATGGAATGCAAAATGGAATGATAGGAACACCATGCCCCCTGAGTGGATGGAAGTGTATGCAATGAGATTCATGTTTTTCCCCCTCAACAGTCAAGAATGAACCGTAAATGAGAGTGCATCATCGAGGAATGGTCGAGTAGTGTTGGTTGTTTCTAGTGCAATGTGATGAGTGTGTATACGTAATGGTTATGAAATGTGACCTGTGGAGAGATGTGCATGAACCCTATAGCCAAAGCACATATCACGACTTGTTGAATAGATAAGTGATGATTTATCCCTGAGCATATATCACTATATGATGAAAGGATGGATATGGGTGACAATTTAGCCTAAAGCGTATGTCACTACAAGAGGGAGTGGTGATGTAACCTAAGGAGTATACCAAAAACAAAATGATAGAATAGGTGACTATTTAACCGAAGGTGTATGTCACTAACATTGGAAATGTCACATGGTGAATGTAAGGTCCATTTGATTGGTAAACCCTTGACAGTTGAGTATGGACCGAGGAACTAAAGTGCGTCATAGGGTAGTGAGCGTAGCACATAGAAGGCAACGTAGAATAAATGAAAAAATGATGAATAGGGTATGTAAATGCGCGGTGTGGGAAATGCAATATAGGATGTGTAGTGTGTGTAGGATGTGTAATGTGTGAAGTTAAATAATAGGTGTATGTAGAAATGGAATACATAATGATAAAATGTAAAGCTAGACTCGTATGAAATGTAATATAGCGTAGTATGTAGAATATAGATGATGTATAAATACGCCATGTGAATAATGCAATGTAGGTTGTGTAGGTTGTGTAGAATATGTAATATATAAGATGAGGTGATAGATGTAGATAGGAAATATAATGTGTAGCGTAAAAATGTAAAGCTAGACCCATATATTATGTAACCTAGCGTAAATATAGAATAGAGGGATGAAATGTAAAACTATACTCATATGTAATGATGACTAGTGTAGTATATGGAAAATATATGATATGAAAATGTGCATTGTGTAATGTGACTAAGTGTGTAGATAGCGAAATGAATGTAATGCGTAGATGAGAATTAGTATAGTGTAGAAATAATTATAAAAGGAATGGTGTATGACATGTAATGTAGGATTAAATGGAATATGTAGTGCCTATGGTGAAGTGTGTGGAGGTTTAGTGTAATTGTAATCCCTAAACAGTCAAGTGTGAACTGAAGCAAAAGAGTGCATCATTGGGTAATGACAGTGCTGTGATGGGTGAGTATGCGTATCCCATGAGATTAATGTATGAGAATGAAAAATTAGGATTTGATGCTAAGATTAGGGGGTGAATGTGGGATGCTATGCCCCCAAGTGTATGATAACGCATGTACTATGTAATAAAGGATGTATATGGGTGATGAAAGATGATGGATTTCAGTTAATTGATGACACGTAAGGAGTGTCGAATTATGATAAATATCGGTATGTATAGGTGGTGATGTAATTGAGAAATGTAAGATGAAATGAGGTTCTTTCTGGTAAAATACCCCTTAATAGTCATATAAGAATGCCAAGAACACGAGTGTGTCATTAGGTAGGTAGAGTAGCTAGAGTCACCTACTAAAGGTTAATTTTACGCATGGTAGACCCTTTTTGGAAATACTTTGTAGTAGAACTAGGTGGTGACTGTGAAAGTGAAAATGTATCATAAATACTAGGAGAAGGATTAATTTCTTTGAAAAACTTAATTGGTTGGAGTGTCAATTTTTGAAGAGGCCATGTTGCACTGAGTCTCAATGGAGATTTCTTAGGATTATTTGATAATACAGTAGAAAACCTAGTAGAAGTGATTTGTGAACTAATTTTGATAGGTGGTTGAATTTTTTTACTTGGGGAAACTATAGGTGATTTCTTATGTGGCACTTAACTAACCGAATAAGGTGTAAAAGAAGAAAAAACAAAATAGGAGAAGCATTTGTTGAACTAGGAGAAGGATATCTATACACATGGGAGGGGTTGCCAATATCATGCATGTAATGAATAAGAGAATCATCCATAACTTCCTTAGAAATATTAGAGGAAGGTTCATTAGTAGCCGTAGGAGCTTGCTTAGATTTCTCGTGACTAAGTGATGGCAGAATAGACTTAGGATCCCATGTGGGTGTAGTATGTGTAGGAGGGAGTGTAATAGGATGTTTTCCAATGAATGAAATAAATCCCTATCACTCAAGATGTTTGACTCTACATTGTAAAGCATATAAATCATGGTCATTATGTCCATTTATTTGGTAATAATGGCAATATGGATGACCTTGATATTTTTTTCAGTGCTAAAGAGGGTACTACTTGATAGATGGTAGAGTGATCAATTGATGACTAAGAAGCTCTATGAGAAGTTCATGTGGCTTAGTATTGTGATCAAGCATGATAGGTTCAGGTAATGAGACATCTTGAGGTTCAAATAGATGACATTTAGTGGACATATATGGAATATGAGTTGGTGAAGGAGAACACATATGTGATTGAGAAGCATCATTAAGCTATTGAATTTCAGATCTAAGGGATGTGATAGTGGATTCAA
Organism: Taxus chinensis; assembly: GCA_019776745.2. Taxonomy (NCBI): domain Eukaryota; kingdom Viridiplantae; phylum Streptophyta; class Pinopsida; order Cupressales; family Taxaceae; genus Taxus; species Taxus chinensis. The sequence goes on from CM034151.1 coordinate 98,050,111, forward strand.
TGGCTGCAAATTTATCTTGAAAGAATGTAAGGGTTGAAATTTATCTTGAAATAATGTATGTAAAGCGTGAATCATGTCTAATAGTGGTTGATTAGATACATGCTCTTTAAGACTAGGATTGATAAAGAAATTATAAAGTACAAAACTTAATTCATGTCGTGGCGTATATTGTCATAGAAATATGTGGTGTATATGGATTTTTAGAAAATATCCTGGAAAGTGGTATATCGTTTGAGTAAATCAGATAAAGAAACTTGACCCATGATATAAGAAGAGTAAGGATCCTAAGCATGAAAGACATCGGGTTCACCAAAATGGTTCAAATAAAATTGGGCTAAACTATGGGAAGTATAACAAACTAGTTAATATAATATAGTAGGAATAAAGCATTGTAAGCTATGCTAAAACAATATGAAATCATTTAAATAACTATGCAAAGATGTAAAAGGAAAGGACTTAGCTGATTTCTGGAAACTCTCGCAAGTTTTCACAGGTCTGACTGTATATTTTGGAAGTGGAAACGATCACTCAAAATTCCCGTAAAGGTTAGAAATGGAATATCTGAGCGGACTATAGCACCCAGGAAGGTACTGAGGCACCTCAGGGCACCCTAGTTTTTGAAAAAGCTCAAAGTTTATTTTTTGCATGGTCGTAAGATGATCTAGAATATTACCTATCTATCGAAATGAATCTTTTGAGATACATTGAATGTGCTGAGTGATGGAAGATGAAGTAATGACCTATAAGAGAGAAATAAGTATTTAACCCTAAGAAAAATAAAAATTAGTTGGTAGTAGCATTAGTATTAAAATGAGGTGTAATGTTATGTTGATATTAAAAATTTGAGGGTTTGTATAGTTGGTGAAACAATTTCAAGATGCACTAGAGATGTATAATCAATCTAGGTAGTAAGGCACATAAGGTTTGTAAGGTTCTCGAAATAATTCTCTGATGCACTGAAGAGGTATATTCAATTTCGATAGAAAGACAACAAATATATGTATCCCGTAACCAATCAACCATTATGTTAGTGAGAGGGTTACTTCCAATATAGCTTTTACCATTTTGGCATAATATTGCAATATATTACTATGGGAAAGAACAATCGACATAGGCACAATTCATTTTTTGACCCAATGCAGATTGTTAGAGTCATGGAAGTAATTCCAAGATGCATCGATCCCGCAACATCAACCATATCCACCACTATTTCCTCTAGTGACACCTCCCAAACCAAACATGGAGGAGCATAGACTATATCTAATCTAGATCTTGTTTGCATGCACTAAGTATATGTCTGTGAAGAACGTGAAATGATAACAATATTTATCAACATCATTGTCAATGTTATTATTTAATTGTGGACATTAGTTTTTGAAATGTTTTTTTGTGAACATTAACTTTTTGTTAATGTATTTATCAACCAACATACAAAATAAAAAAATCAAAACATTTAACTTTTAAATAAGCTAAAGTTCAAAAGATGAAAATATTGGATTATAAATGCGAAGCAAATCAAACAAAGAGGAAAAAACTTAAAACTTAAAATGATTAAATTCCCTCTAAAGAATGTGCAAGAATATATTAATGTCCCATCATAGATTTAACTTTATCAAAATTTTAATATGCTAATTTTTAATATATTTATAGGATGTAATCACACACTTTACATAGTCATTACGGTTCTAAATGTATATTCTCTCATATATCATTTGTTAATCCACCTTGAAAATAATGCTATGGGGAATGAAATATATTCTCTTAGATGAGAAAATTAGCCATTATAAGAAATATGGGACATAATACAAGCATGGTGTAGTTTATTTATGTCTGTTTTATTAAACTATTTATATTAAATTCTTCCACACATGGGGAACATATTATTTGGCATAGAAAGGGAAATTAAAGGTGAGTATACACATTATTGGGACGAGAAAATAGATTATACTAGGGGGTATACTGGAGTTTGAAAGGAAATATATTTTTTATTGAATTTTTTTTCTCAAAATTGGTAGGTGGATTTTAAAGAAAGCGTAGACCATATAGATATTTTCTTGGGAGGGTTTTCTCTCCCATAATATACCCTATCTACTAATAAAAGGTGGCGTGTAACTTTGAATCACAATTTATTTGATAAATATATAGGGTCCACACACGTTGTATGATACCATGATAAAGTCCATAATCATGATGATAAATTCCTTTCGTATAGGGCTTTCCTATGCACTCAGTTATAACCGAGAGCTAGGGAAATCTCTTATAAAACTATCTTATCAAATAGTTCTTCACATTAAATTACCCAATAATACTATGCCATCTATTTCAATATAAATAAATGAGCTTAGTTTAATGCTAACATCATGTATGCAAGGCATGTGAAATAATTTAGTGACCTAAGAAAAAAGGGTTCAACCCTTTCTCCACATTTTTCTCACGTGCTAAAAAAGAGAGAGAATGAAAGGGGTGATAGACACATTGCATTAAAAAATAGGACCATTCATAACATCAATCAATCTACCACCAAATACCATAATAAATCTTACCCCTCCTATATCGAATATCACCAAACTCTATCAAAGGAAGAGTTGTGGCTATGTCTACCCTGACCATTCACTATGGTTGTAGACCCTTCTCAAAATCTCCCTCAATGGCATGATGAAAATAAATTTTTTTGGTTGCATGTTGGAGTCATTTATATGATAATTATAATTCCCTTCGATCATTTTTCTATATCTTCCTCCTTGTCAACAATTTTGATCATGATCCCATTACTTGAGAAAAGCTAGATGAGGCTATCAAAACACATGACAAGGCCCACAAATGTGACTAGTATGAAGTGGTTCATCAAGATAATGATCACCTTAAAATATACAACATGACCCACTTCCTCATCACTCCAAATTTGACAAATCCAGTCCTAATCCCACTAACAAGATGGATGCCAACATTGTCGACAACTCATATGCCTCTAAAAGTGAATCAACCAAAATCGTAGTTCATATAGAGGATTCTAAATGTATTATCACTTGTATTGAACCCTCTTACCCTTCCTCAGCATAGGATAAATCCTACATGATCATTTATCCTTGCTTTTCACAAAAATCCCCAAGAACAAGCTCCTACCTCCAATATGTTATTCCAAGTGAATGCCATCGGCCCCTATGACTACTACAGGAATGATACCATCTAATTTTGATTCTACCAATGCTTACACCATCATACCATGTGTTATCACCTCTACTCTAGTTGATCCTATAGAAATGACAACTAAAACTAAAAATGTAGAACTTTCTGCTAGCCCCTCTCCTTAAGGACCTATTCAAACTGATCGTCCCCAATTTTAGATTGATGCACAACCCACCTTGAAGATGGGGAGATTTTTGTAGAAATTTCTCTCCTCCCTAGTCAAATTTCATTCTCATAACTCATTCATAACTTACCCCAACATCATGAACATATTATATCAATACCCTTTGTTATGAACATTCCTTTTCCACCCACTTTGGGGGAGTATCTTGCCTTGCATGGTTCATAAGACAATATCGTGAATACATGCAAAGAGTTATCCATCTCCACCGACCCTTCCACTAAATGTTATTTGTGTATTCATTTCCCTCTTGAGAACATGATCTTGAATGACCTCAGATTTTTTGTTGATGACCTTCCCCTCTATATCTCAGTGCATGTTGGCCACACTATGGACACAAGAGACCTCATTTATAAAGGTTTTTGTACTTGTATTGCCTCTCTTTAATTCATCAAGAAACTCAGTTATTCTCTTGAAAATCTAAAATCACTAGGAGCACATGTCAAGGATACAATCCTAAATATATGCCCCATACAGGTTTCATTTGCCTCTTTAATACCATGCCACCTTATACTGTCCATGTTAAATTCATTATCTTTAATTTCCCCTTTTATTAAAATATCCTCTCAGGCCAACTGTGGACTCATCACATGCATCAATTCACATTATCTTGCTACTTGTAGACACGAAATCACACACTTACTACTGACATCACACCTCTAAGTATGTTATTATATCCATGATTCTTAAGTAAGTAAACTAGATATTAACAACACTTGTTTTACTTTTACGTTGATTTCTCCTTTTGATACTCTTATTAGTTACTTTTCTGGAATGACCACATTACTTGTGAACATTAGACAACATGTGACATAGCTCTATATTTTATGTTTTCTTCTTCAAGAATCTCATACACTACCACCCATTAGGGATAAGAGGGCCTAGGCACTACTGTCCCGTTTGGATGCTTTGTTCCTTTTCGATCCTTTTATCAAATTTGAATTATGAAATTACTTGTTATCTTTTATAAACCTCTTTTATCACTTTAGGTTATCCTTTTTGGTTGTTAATGATGTAATTGATACAAAAGAATCATATAGATACATGAATCACTCACTTTTTTTGGGGCTGAAAAACTTGGGTTATTACTTACTATCTACTCGTTTGGAAAAGAGAAACATTCAAGTTCTGAATTTGGGCTGCATTATTCACTACACAAGTGGGGATATTTCTAAATTCTATCTCACACATTTATCATGGGGGGAAAAGTAGTTGTACCTTTCTATCTTAGTGCGACTTGAGAAAGGGAAACCTAGCTTTAAGGGAAATGATTCAATCACACACACTAGAACTACATAGAGTTTGAAATGTAGTGTAAATCTCAATAAAAATCACATTAGGGTGATCGTCGAGGTTAGTTTGACTTAAACATTTGCATTATTTGTTTTATCTAATGTTTTCTTGAGCCTTGTGCAGGTATATAGGGTTTGTTTTGTAGGTTCATGTGCGATAACGAAACCCTATGATTAAATGGATGTGACAAAGAGTGAAAGGAATAAGATAAAATCAAACTTTGAAAATATCAGAAGCATTGAGAAACTAATGTTGTGGTTGTCCTATTCTCATCTAGGAGGTCCCTTCTGAAGGGTTTTTAGATCTCATTTTTCTAGACGAATAATATCCACTCCAGATACAACTTATTCCACTCAATTTCCATCCCATAATCAACCCAAATCTCCAAATACAAGCTAAGTCACTCTTATCTCCATATTGTACAAAAAAATTTATTTCTTGCATGATATATATTTGTTGTTGTTGTTTATTCATTTGATCTCAGTCCTATGATTAATATTTAATTTCATTAAATCATTTGGTGAACCCAATCCTTACGTGTAGGAATTTTTGGATATATATTTCATGCCCATCACCCATAGTGGTCTCTTTGGTTTCCCACAACATACTGAGCTCCTCCCATAAACCTGTAGTCACTCTAATAGAATGGTTGACACCACACATGATAACCCTCTCTTTAATTCCCATCAGATCCCTCTCTGTGACAAAGAAACTTTTGGTAGTGAACATTCCTATAATGAGGACACTAATGTGGATAAAACATAACTTGATGCTCTCACTAGTTTCCATACTACATTACATGATTATCCCACTCATATACCACATGTCCTTGATGCTTTATTAGTAGTTCAAAATTCCCATGAAAGTCTTATAACATAAAACATAGTTAACATGGTTCATTAGAGCCTCACTGCATATTTGGTCATTTGAGCATATGATATCTCCATTTCACCTTATTCATCCCCCACCAAAAGTGAGAAAAAAATAGATTCATATGCCCATTTCTTCTCCCACTACTCACTTTTCTTCCCCTATCATTTCCCATATCCAATTGATCACTTCTTTAGGAAATTATGCCTTAGAGTATTTTTATCATGAATGACAAGCTAGAATTCGTCAATTGTAACAAGCCTCTTCCTCTTTTTCATCACCTCTTGATTCTTCACTCCTTTATAATCCTCTAGAACCCAAGGTTTCCTCTTATCCACCCACTTCCAATTTTCCATCCTCTAAGTTTCCTCTCTTTAATGGCTGTTGATATCCCCTAAAGAATTTTTGATCATTTCATGTTCAATGTTTGGATTATCCTTCCAATGACACACTATTGAACATTTTATTTCCTAGGAGCTTACATGACTATGCTTTATGATAGTTTTAAGATTCACCTTTGCACTCCATTCAATATTTTAATCCTTTAGAAAATCTATTTTTTTCTCACTTTTCTATGAATATTGAAACGGAGATATCATATGCTCAAATGACCAAAATGCAGTGAGGCTCTAATGAACATGTTAGTGACTATGTTTTATGTTATAAGACTAATATTTCTAAAATGAAAAATCTCTTGGATGGATCTGAATTGTAATATATTCTTATCCAAATCATATTACCTCCTTTGCAAGAATGTTTTATTTTTTAATCTTTCCACTCTTTTGATCATCTATGTCACACTCTAAAAAATTGTGAAATACAGATACTTTCTCTAGGGAAAGTTAAACATGGTGCTAATATTTCCGATAAATGTACTAACAAGTTCTCAAGTAAATATACCTTCAAGGGAAATCCTATTGAATCTAAGCCTACTTTCAACACTATATCTCATTCTACAAAACTCTTATTATAACCTACATGCCATATCTTAAATAGATTACCCTATCCACCACATATGTTGTTTCCTCAACTCCTAGAAAGTAATCTAATTTATCTTCCAACTCATCTTGAGCTAGATCCTAATTGGCCTCATGGAAATACATTTGATGAAAATGCACATTAGGATTATCATAGATGCAATGGCCATTCTACTAAAAAATGTTTCAAACTTAGTCATTTAGTCGAAGATTTGGTTGACAATCATGAAATTAAGTTGCCTGAATCTACTATTTATATTTATAAATCTATTAATGAAAATGACAAGCTGAAAATATTCAATGATCCACTACACATGCACAAAAAATAATCTCCTTGATCCTCTTCTAATCATGTTTTCCTCCTTCATCTTCTAATCATCCGCATGGATAACTTGTTGGTACTAATGATCTTCCTCTACCTATTATTCATTTTATTAATGCTCATTTTCATGTCTCTCTTTCATCACATTGATTACACATTTATTCTTCCATTTGTTCTCATGTTATTAAAAATGTTACAATGCATCCTACTTACAAGTGCAATGCATGTTTAATATATTTCTTGTAAGCTATTGGTTTTCCGTTATCTCAGATGAGCCGTCGGTGATTAACTAAAATTGGGCTAAACTATGGGAAGTATAGAAAAATAGTTAATATAATATAGGGGGAATAAAATGTTGTAAGTTATGCTAAAATAATATGAAATGATTTAAGAAATTATGTCTAAAGAAATAAAACCATAACTATGAAAAGATGTAAAAGGAAAGGACTTAGCTGATTGTTGGAGACTGTCGCAAGTTGTTGTAGGTTTGACTATAAATTCTGGAATTGGAAACGTCACTACAAAGTCTTATAAAGGTAAGATCTAGAAGATCTGAGGGGACTGTAGCACCCAGGAAGGTACTGAGGCACCCCGGGGTGCCCTGGTCTGTAGAATAGGCACACTAGTCTCTACAAAAGCTCATAATCTAGTTTACGTAGGGTCATAAGATGATCTAGAATATTACATATCTATTACATTGGATCTGCCGAGTTGTGTCGAATGTGCCAAGTGATGGAAGATGAAGTAATGACTTGCAAGAGAGAAAGAAGTATCAAACCCTAAGAAAAATATAATATGTAGGATGAATGAGTCAGAATGACATTAATTGCCACAACAGTGGGCTTACTAAACATATCATTGCACTACATTTCATACCCAAATGTAGTTTTGATGTGTGTGTATGCATGTCGTTCCCTAGGTGCTCTTGTGGTTGTCGTACTATGTGAAGTAATGAGCAATAACTAAATGTAGAAATTGTAATAGCATGTATGCATGAAATAGAATAGAATCCGCCCCCTCAGATCTCTTAGCCTTGATGCATGGCACTATGTGAATGCAATGGATGCAACTCTAGATGGAGTGATAGTAGTATGTGATGTTAGGACCCTCATTATGGTCTCATAACTTTATATTTATAGGGTTCTCTTGCTCTAATTTTGTAATTAATCTTGACATGACCGACTACAAAAAATATAAGGATGAAAAACTACTAGAAGAGGCCCAAAAGAGGAGGGTAGGTAGAACATCGACCGGGGTGCCCTGGGTGGGACAAGGGTTCCCCAGGGTGCCCTAGTATAGGCCTAGGAGCCCCTAGGCACCCCAGGACATGCCTGGGTGCCCGAGTTTAGGCTAAAATGATGAAACAATTATGAAGGAGGTGGATATTTATAGGAAAATAAATTGGAATGATGAAATAAGGTGGCTGTTATCCAATTTTGTCACTCAGGAAAAAAATGATCAAATGCGACCTTGCACAGGAGGAAATTGAGAGGTTGTTTTAGTCATGCGAGCTCACATTTCAATTCCAAAAATCAGGTTGCAGACATGCTCAACAATGGAAATGCAAGGTCAGAAAATTAATGGCCAAGGGAACATCGAAGGAGATCAGAGCTCAAGTGGAAGAATGGAGAAAGGATCGAAGTTTTCAGACTTTTCATTTTCGGCATTTTGGAGACAAGACGGGAATTTTTTTGAAATAAGTATGAAAGAAGAAAAATCCCAAAATCTGAAATTCTGAAAATTTGAAATTTTAGAATTTAAGGTTTTGGGGTTTTGGAGAAAGAGAATGGCCAGTTAGGAAAAAAAGAGCAAAGAGCCTGAAATCTGAAACTCCGAAAGTCTGAAATTTCAGAATTTCAACTTTCAGAGTTTTGGAGATGCAGAATTTGGAGTTGCAGAGTCTTCAGTGATAAAAAAGGTAAAGTGACCGAAAATATCCAAAATCCCGAAAGTTCAAAACCCAAAAGGGTTAAAGTTTTGGAAGTTAAACTCGGTTTCAAAGTCAATACGACGACATTTTTAGAGTTTCGGAGTTTCAGAACTCTCGAGGCGATTTGGGTGATGAATAGTAACTCAAATTCCAAAACCAAAATATCTGAAAGTCTGAATTTTGGGATTTCGGATGTTGCATGCATTTTGGACTCTGAAAAGGAAGATCAAGAACTCGCATTTTTTACATAATGACACCCCAACCTTCAAATGGCCATAACTTTTGACTGGGAGCTCGGATTTGTACAAGAAAGGACTTTTTGGAAAGCTTACAGTCTCCTCTACACAACTAAGTCAAACATGCCAAGTGATGGAAGATCAATTAATGACCTGTAAGATAGAAAGACGTATTTACCCTTGATAAAAATAAAAATTCATTGGTAGTAGCATTAGTATTAAAAGGAGGTGTAATGTTATGTTGATATTAAAAATTTGAGGGTTTGTATAGTTGGTGAAATAATTTCAAGATGCACTGAAGATGTATAATCAATCTAGGTAGTAAGGAACATAAGGTTTGTAGGGTTATAAAAATAATTCTCTTATGCACTGAAGAGGTATATTCAATCTGGATAGTAAGAAAACAAATATATGTATCCCACAACCAATCAACCATTATGTTAGTGAGAGGGTTACTTCCAATATAGCTTTTACCATATTGGCATAATATTGTAATATGTTACCATGGGAAAGAACAAAGAACATAGGCACAATTTATTTTTTGACCCAATGCGGACTGTTAGAGTCATGGAAGCAATTCCAAGATGCATCGAGCCCTCAACATCAACCATATCCACCACTATTGCCTCCAGTGACACCACCCGAACTGAATATGGAAGAGCATAGACTATATCTAATCTAGATCTTGTTTGCATGCACTACATATATATCTATGAAGAATGTGAAATGATAACAATATTTATTAACATCATTGTCAATGTTATTATTTTATTGTGGACATTAGTTTTTGAAATGTTTTTTTGTGAACATTAAATTTTTGTAATGTATTTATCAACCAAAAAATAAATACATTTAACTTTTAAATAAGCTAAAGTTAATCAGATGAAAATATTGGATTATAAACTCGAAGCAACTCAAACCAAGAGCAAAAAACTTAAAACTTAAAATGATTAAATGTCCTCTAAAGAATGTGCAAGAATATATTAATGCCCCATCATAGATTTCACTTTATTAAAATTCTAATATGCTAATTTTTAATATATTTATAGGATGTAATCACGTACTTTACATAGTCATTACGGTTCTAAATGTATATTCTCTCATATATCATTTGTTAATCCACCTTGAAAATAATGCTAAGGAGAATGAAATATATTCTCTTAGATGAGAAAATTAGCTATTATAATAAATATGGGGCATAATACAAGCATGGTGTAGTTTATTTATGTCTGTTTTATTAAACTATTTTTATTAAATTCTTCCATAGATGGGGAACATATTATTTTTCCTAGAAAGGGAAAAGAAAGGTGAGTATGCATACACATTATTGGGATGAGAACATAGAGTATACTAGGGAAATATTGGAATATGAAAGGAAATATATATTTTATTGAATTGTCATTTTCAAAATTCGAGGTGGATTTTAAAGAAAGCGTAGACCATATAGATATTTTTTTGGGAGGGCTTTCTCTCCCATAATATAGCCTATCTACTAATAAAAGGCAAGGTGTAACTTTGAATCACAATTTATTCGATAAATATATATGGTCCACACATGATGCATGATACCATGATAAAGTCCATAATCATGATGTTAAATTCCTTTCATATAGGGCTTTCCTATGCACTTAGTTATAACTGAGAACTAGGGAAATCTCTTATAAAACTATCTTATCAAATAGTTCTTCACATTAAACTACCCAATAATATTATGCCATCTATTTAAATATAAATAAATGACCTTAGTTTAATGCTAACATCAAGTATGCAAGGCATGTGAAATAGTTCAGTGACATAAGAAAAAAGGGTTCGACCCTTTCTCACAATTTTTCTCATGTGCAAAAAAAAGAGAGAATGTAAGGGGTAACACACACATTGCATTAAAAAATAGGACCATTCATAACATCAATCAATCTATCGTAAAATACCATAATAACTCAACCCCCTCATGTATCGAATATCAGCAACCTCTATCAAAGGAAGAGTTATGGCGATGTCTACCCTGACCATTCACTATGGTTGTAGATCCCTCTCAAAATCTCCATCAATGGCATGATGAAAATAAATTTTTTTGGTTGCATGCCAATTGGGGTCATTCATATGATAATTATCATTCCCTTTGATCATTTATCTATACCTTCCTCCTTGTCAACAAATTCGATCTTGAATCCATTACTTGAGAAGAGATAAACGAGGCTATCAAGGCATATGACAAAGCCCACCAACGTGACTAATATGAAGTTGTTCATCAAGATAATGATCACCTTGAAATATACAACATGACCCACTTCCTCATCACTCTAAATTTGACAAATCCACTCTTGATTTGACCAACAAGGTGGTTGCCATCATTCCAACAACTTATATCCCTCTAAAAGTGAATCTACCAAAAGTGTAGTTCATATGGAGGGTTCTAAATGTATTATCGCTTGTATCGAACCCTCTTACCCTTCCTTAGCATAGGATAGATCCTACATTATAAATTATCCTTATTTTTCACAAAAATCCCCAAGAACAAGCTCTTACCTCCAATTTGTTATTCCAAGTGAATGCCATCGGCCCCTGTGAAGACACTACTGCATGGATGATACCATCTAATGTTGATTCTACTTATTCTTACACCATCATCCCATGTAGTAGGACCTCTAGTCTTGCCGATCCTATAGAAATGTCAACTAAAACTAAAAATGTAGAACTTTCTGCTATCCCCTCTCCGTCAGGACCTATTTAAACCAATCCTCCCCAATTTTAGATTGATACACAACCCATCCTGAAGCTAGGGACCTTTTTTGCAGAAATTTCTCTCCTCCCTAGTCAAATTTCATTCTTATAACTAATTCATAACTTACCCCAAAATCATGAACATATTATATCAATACCCTTTGTTATGAATATTCCTTTTCCACCCACATTGGGGCAGTATCCTGCCTTGCATGATTCATAAGACAATATCGTGCATAAATGTGAAGATTTATCCATCTCCACCCACCCTTCCACTAAATTTTATTTGTGTATTCATTTCCCTCTTGAGAACATGATCCTGAATGACCTCCCATTTTTTGTTGATGACTTTCCCCTCTTTATCTCAGTGCATATTGGCCACACCATGAACACAAGAGACCTCATGTATAATGATTTTTGTATTTGTATTGCTTCTATTGAACTCATCAAGACACTCAGTTATTATCTCGACAATATAAAATCACTAGGAGCACATGTCATGGATACAATAAAAAATAGATGCCCCCTATGGGTTTCATTTGCCTCTTTAACACCATGCCACATTATACTGTCCATGTTAAATTCATTATCTTTAATTTATCCTTCTATTAAAATATCCTCTTAGGCCAACTGTGGACTCATCACATGCACGCATTCACATTATCTTCCTACTTGTAGACACAAAATCAAACAGTTACTACTTACATCACACCTCTAAGTATGTTATTATATGCACCATTCCTAAGTAAGTAATCTAGATATTAACAACACTTGTTTTACTTTTACATTGATTTATCCTTTTGATACTCTTATTAGTTACTTTTATGGAATGACCACTTTACCTATGAACATTAGACAACATGTGACCTAGCTCTGTATTTTCTGTTTTCTTATCCAAGCATCCTAGACACTACCACCCATTAGGGATAGGAGGGCCTAGGCACTACTGTCCCCTTTGGATGCTTTGTTCCTTTTCCCTCCTTTTCTCAAATTTGAATTATCACATTACTTGTTATCTTTTCTAAACATCTTTTATGACTTTAGGTTATCCTTTTTAGTTGTTAATGATGTAATTCAAACAAAAGAATCATATAGATACATGACTCACTCACATTTTTTGGGGGCTGAAAAACTTGGGCTATTACTTACTATCTACTAGTTTGGAAAAGATAACATTCAAGGACTGCATTTGGGCTGCATTATTCACTACACAAGTGGGGATATTTATAAATACTATCTCACACATTTATCATTGGGGGAAAAGTAGATGTACCTTTCTATCTTAATGCGACTGGAGAAAAGGAAACCTAGCTTCAAGGGAAATGATTCAATCAAACACACTAGAACTACATAGAGTTTGAAATGTAGTGCAACACTTATTGAAAATCACATTGGGGTGATCATCAAGGTTGGCCTGACTCAAGAATATGCATTATTTTATTTTATCTAATGTTTTCTTGAGACTTGTGCAGGTATATAGGGTTTATTTTGCAGGTTCATGTGCGATAATGAAACCCTACAATGAAATGGATGCAACAAAGAGTGAAAGGAATAAGATAAAATCAAACTTTGAAAAGATCAGACGCATTGAGACACTAATTCTCGGGTGGTCCTTTCTCATCTAGGAGGTCCCTTTTGAAGGATTTTTAGATCTCATTTTTCTAGACGAATCATATCCACTCCAGATCTAACTTATTCAACTCAATTTCCATCCCAGAATCAACCTAGATCTCCAAATACAAGCTAAGTCACTCTTATCATCCCATTGTACATACTTGTTTGTTTCTTGGATGATATATATTTCTTGTTGTTTATTCATTTGATCTCAGTCCTATGATTAAGATTTAATTCCATTAAATCATTTGGTGAACCTAATCCTTACATGCAGGAATTATTGGATATATATTTCATGTCCATCATCGATAGTGGTATCTTTGGTTTCCCACAACATACTGAGCTCCTCCCACAGACCCATAGTCATTCTAACAGTATGGTTGACACCACACATGATAACCCTCTCTTTAATTCCCATCAGATCCCTCTCCGTGACATAGAAACTTTTGGTAGTGAACATTCCTATAATGAGGACACTGATGTGGATAAAACATAACTTGATGCTCTCACTAATTTTCATGCTACATTGTGTGATAATCCCACTCATATACCACATGTCCTTGATGCCTTATTAGTAGTTCAACATTCCCATAAAAATGTTGCTCATGTTAGTATGGGTCGTACCTTTGAGATTTTTAATTTTATCACGTCTTCTATTTCACCTTCTTCTTCCCCAATCACTATGGGGATATCCACCATTCATATGACAGTTTCGTCTTAAACCACTCACTTTTATTCACCTATCATTTCCCATATCCAACAGATAACTTCTTTAGAAACTCATGCCTTGGAGTATTTTTATCATGATTTATAAGCTCAAATTCGTCATTTGTAACAAGCCTCTTCCTCTTCTTCTTCATCTCTTGATTATTCACTCCTCCTTTATAATCCTCTAGCATCTGAGATTTCCTCTTATCCACTTCCTTCCAATTTTCCATCCTCTAAGTTTACTCTCTTTAATGGTCGTTGAGATCCCCAAAAGAATATTCAACCATTTCATGTTCGATGTTTGGATTATCCTTGCAATGATACACTATTGACCATTTTATTTCCTAGAAGCTTACATGACTATGCCTTATGATGGTTTTATGATTCAAATTTTCACTCCTTTCAATATTTTAATACTTTGAAAAATATATTTTTGGCACACTTTTATATGAATAATAGAACGGAGATATCATATGCTCAAATGACCAAAATGCAATAAGGCTCTAATGAACACGTCAGTGACTATGTTTTACGTTATAAGGCTAATATTGCTAAAATGAACAATCTCTTGGATAGATATGAGTTGTAATATATTCTTATCCAAATCCTATTACCTCCTGTGCAAGAATGTTTTATTTTTTAATCTTTCCACTCTTTTGATAATCTCTTTCATACTCTAAAAAAATGTGAAATCAAGATACTTTCTTTGGGGAAAGTTAAATATGGTGCTAATATTTCCAATCAATCTACTAGCAAGTTCCCAAGTAAATATACCTTCAAGGGAAATCCTATTGAATTTAAGCCTACTTTCAACACTATATCTTATTCTACAAAACTCTAAATTCAACCTACATTCCATATCTTAAATAGATTACCGTATCCACCACATATGTTGTTTCCTCAACTTCTAGAAAGTAATCTAATTTATCTTCCAACTCCACTTGATCTAGATCCTGATTGGCCTCATGGAAATACATTTGATGAACATGCACATTGTGATTATCATAGATGCAATGGCCATTCTACTAAAAAATGTTTCAAACTTAGTCATTTAATCCAAGATTTTGTTGATAATCATCAAATTGAGTTGCTTGAATCTACTATTTATATTTCTAAATCTACTAATGAAAATGACAAGCTGAAAATATTCAATGATCCACTACACATGCACAAAAAATAATCTCCTTGATCCTCTTCAAATCATGTTTTCCTCCTTCTTCATCTTCTAATCATCAACTTGGATAACTTGTTGGTACTACTGATCTTCCTCTACCTACTATTTATTTTATTAATGCTCATTTTCATGTCTCTCTTTCATCACATTGATTACACATTGATTCTTCCATTTGTTCTCATGTTATTAAAAATGGTACAATGCATCCTACTTACAAGTGCAATGCATGTTTAATATATTTCTTATAAGCTATTGGTTTTCCATTATCTCAGATGAGCCATCGGTGATTAACTAAAATTGGGCTAAACTATGGGAAGTATAGAAAACTAGTTAATATAATATAGGATGACTAAAACGTTGTAAGTTATGTTAAAATAATATGAAATGATTTAAATAATTATGTCTAATGAAATAAAACCTTAACTATGAAAAGATGTTAAAGCAAAGGACTTAGTTGATTGCTGGAGACTGTCGCAAGTTGTTGTAGGTATGAATATAGATTCTGGAAGTGGAAACGATCACTCAAAAGTCTCATAAAGGAGAGATCTAGAAGATCTGAGGAAACTATAACACCCAAGAAAGTACTGAGGCACCCTGGGTGCCCTGGTCTACAGAATAGGCACACTAGTCACTACAAAATATCAAAATCTAGTTTACGTAGGGTCGTAAGATGATCTGGAATATTACCTATCTGTTACATTGGATTTGTTGAGTTACGTCGAATGTGCCGAGTGATGGAAAATGAAGTAGAGACCTACAATAGAGAAAGAAGTATCAAACCCTAAGAAAAATAAAATATGTAGAATGGATGGGTCAGACTGACCTTAATTACCACAACAGTGGGCTTACTAAACTAAGCATTGCACTACATTTTAGACCCAAATGTAGTTCAGGTGTGTGTGTGAATGCATGTCATTCCCTAGGTGCTCTTGTGCCTATCGTACTATGTGAAGTAACGAGTAATAACTAAATGTAGAAATTGTAATAGCATGTATGCATGAAATAGAATAGAATCCTCCCCCTATGTTGTGTGTATTGATGCAGATCTCTTAGCCTTGATGCATGGCGCTATGTGGATGTAAGTGATGTAATGGATGCAACTCTAGATGGAGTGATAGTAGTATGTGATGCTAGGACCCTCATTATGGTCTGATAACTTTATATTTATAGGATTCTCTTGCTCTAATTTTGTAATTAACATTGACATGACCGACTAGGAAAAAGTTAAGGATGAAAAACATCTAGAAGAGGCCTAAAAGAGGCGGAAAGGTAGAACATCGACTGGGGTGCCCCAGGTGCGACCAGGGTTCCCCAGGGTGCCCTAGTATAGGCCTAGATGCCCCTGAGCACCCCAGGGCATGACTGGGTGCTAGAGTTTAGGCTACAATGATGAAAAAATTATGAAATAAGTGGACATGCATAGAAAATAAATGGGAATGATGAAATAAAAGGTGAAATAAGGTGGCTGTTATCCAATTTTTCTGCTCGGGAAAAATTTGATCAAACGTGACATTGCACAGGAGGAAATGGAGAGGTTATTTCATTAATTTGAGCTTACATTTCAATTTCAAAAATTAGGTTATAGGCAGGCTCAACAAAGGAAATGCAAGGTCAACAAACGAATGGCCAAGGGAACATCGAAGGAGATCAGAGCTCAAGTGGAAGAATGGAGAAAGGCTAAAAGATTTCGAACTTCAAATTTTTGGCATTTCAGAGAGAAGGCGGGAAAGTTTTTGAAAAAGGTACGAAAGAGGAAAAATCCTGAAATCTGAAATTCTGAAAGTCTGAAATTTCAGACTTTTGGGTTTCGGTGTTTCGGAGAAAGAGAATGGCCAGTCGGAAAAAAGCGAGCAAAGAGCCCGAAATCTGAAAGTCCAAAATTTCAAACTTATGGGTTTCAGAGTTGCAGAGATGCGGAATTTGGAGTCTTCAATGAAAAAACAAGAAAAGTGACCAAAAATGTCTGAACCCTGAAAGGGTTCAGATTTTGTATGTCAAACTTTGTTTCAGAGTCAACACAGTGACATTTTCAAAGTTTCAGTGTTTTGGAACTCTCTAGGCAATTTGGGAAATGAAAAGTAACTCAACTTCTCAAACCAAAATGTTTGAAATTCTGAATTTCAGGATTTCGGATGTTACATGCATTTTGGACTCTAAAAAGGAAGATCAAGAACTCACATTTTTTATAGAATGGCCATAACTTTTGACTGGGAGCTCATATTTACAAAAGAAGGGACTTTTTGGAAAGCTTACACTCTCCTCTACATAACTACGTCTAATGTACCGAGTGATGGAAGATTTAGTAATGAGATGTAAGAGAGAAAGAAGTATTTAACCCTAAGAAAAATAAAAAATAGTTGGTAATAGCATTAGTATTAAAAGGAGGTGTAATGTTATGTTAATATTAAAAATTTGAGGGTTTGTTTAGTTGATGAAACATTTTCAAGATGTAATGGAGATGTATAATCAATCTAGGTGGTAATTCACATAAGGTTTGTAGGTTTATCAAAATAATTCTCTGATGCACTGAAGAGGTATATTCAATCTGGAGAGTAAGACAACAAATATATGTATCCCGCAACCAATCAACCATTATGTTAGTGAGAGGGTTACTTGCATTATAGATTTTACCATATTGGCATAAGATTGTAATATATTACCGTGGGAAAGAACAATCAACATAGGCACAATTCATTTTTTGACCCAATGCAGATTGTTAGAGACATTAAAGCAATTCCAAGATGCATCGAGCCTGCAACACCAACCTTATCCACCACTATTGCCTCCAGTGACACCTTCCAAACCGAAGATGGAAGAGCATAGACTATATCTAATCTAGATCTTGTTTGCATGCACTAAATATATGTCTGTGAAGAACATGAAACAATAACAATATTTATTAACATCATTATCAATGTTATTATTTAATTGTGGGCATTAGTTTTTGAAATGTTTTTTGTGAACATTAACTTTTTGTAATGTATTTATCAACCAACATACAAAATAAAAAAATCAAAACATTTAACTTTTAAATAAGCTAAAGTTCAAAAGATGAAAATATTGGATTATAAACACGAAGCAACTCAAATGAAGAGAAAAAAACTTAAAACATAAAATGATTAAATGTCCTCTAAACAATGTGTAAGAATATATATCAATGTCCCATCATAGATTTCACTTTATTAAAATTTTAATATGCTAATTTTTAATATATTTATAGGATGTAACCACATACTTTACATATTCATTACGCTTCTAAATGTATATTCTCTCATATATCTTTTGTTAATCCACCTTGAAAATAATGCTAAGGGGAATGAAATATATTCTCTTAGATGAGAAAATCAGCCATTATAAGAAATATGTGGCATAATACAAGCATGGTGTTGTTTATTTATGTTTGTTTTATTAAATTATTTATATTAAATTCTTCCACAAATGGGGAACATATTATTTGGCCTAGAAAGGGAAAAGAAAGGTGAGTATGCATCTACATTATTGGGACGAGAAAATAGAGTATACTAGGGGGTATATTGGAGTTTGAAAGGAAATATATCTTTTATTGAATTGTCTTTTTCAAAATTGATAGGTGGATTTTAAAGAAAGTGTAGACCATATAGATATTTTTTGGGAGAACTTTCTCTCCCATAATATAGTCTATCTACTAATAAAACACAAGGTGTAACTTTTAATCACAATTTATCTGATAAATATATAGGGTCCACACACAATGCATGATACCATGATAAAGTCCATAATCATGGCGATAAATTCCTTTTGTATAGGGCTTTCCTATGCACTCAGTTATAACCAAAAATTAGGGAAATCTCTTATAAAACTATCTTATCAAATATTTCTTCACATTAAATTACCCAATAATATTATGCCATTTATTTAAATATAAATAAATGAGCTTAGTTTAATGCTAAAATCATGTCTACAAGGCATGCAAAATAGTTTAGTGACATAATAAAAAAGGGTTCAACCCTTTCTCGCCATTTTGTTCATGCGCTGAAAAAAAAGAGAATGAAAGGGGTAACACACACATTGGATTAAAAAATAGGACCATTCATAACATCAATCAATCTACCGCTAAATACCATGATAAATCTACCCCCTCCTGTATCGAATATCACCAACCTCTATCAGAGGAAGAGTTGTGGTGATGTCTACCTTGAACATTCACTATGGTTGTAGATCCTTCTCAAAATCTCCCTCAATGGCATGATGAAAATAATTTTTTTTGGTTCCATGACTATTGGGGTCATTTATATGATAATTATAATTCCCTTCGATCATTTTTCTATACCTTCCTCCTTGTCAACAATTTCGATCATGAAACCATTAATTGAGAAAAGATAGATGAGGCTATCAAGGCACATGACAAATCCCACCAACATGACTAGTAAGAAGTGGTTCATCAAGATAATGATCACCTTAACATATACAACATGACCCACTTCCTCATCGCTCCAAATTCGACAAATCCACTCCTGATTCGACCAACAAGGTGACTGCCAACATTGTCGATAGCTCATATCCCTCTAAAAGTGAATATACCAAAAGTGTAGTTCATATGGAGGGTTCCAAATGTATTATCACTTATATCGAACCCTCTTACCCTTCCTTAGCCTAGGATAAATCCTACATGATCATTTATATGTGTTTTTCACAAAACTCCCCAAGAATAAGCTCTTACCTCCAATCCATTTTTCCAAGTGAATGTCATTGGCCCTTGTGAAGATACTACTACATGGATGATACCATCTAATGTTGATTCTACCAATGCTTACACCATCATCGCATGTGGTAGCACCTCTACTCTGGCTGATCCTATAGAAATGACAAATAAAACCAAAAATGTAAAACTTTCTGCTAGCCCTTCTCCTTCGGGACCTATTCAAACCAATCCTCCCCAATTTTAGACTTATACACCACCCAGCCTGAAGATGGCAACCTTTTTGGAGAAGTTTCTCTCCTCCCTAGTCAAATTTCATTCTTATAACTCATTCATAACTTACCCCAACATTATGAACATATTATATCAATACCCTTTGTTATGAACATTCCTTTTCCAACCACTTTGGGGCAGTATCTTGCCTTACATGGTTCATAAGAAAATATTGTGGAATGACCACTTATCAATAATCTTATTAGTTACTTATAAGGGCAATGCATGTTTAATATATTTCTTGTAAGCTATTGCTTTTCCATTATCTTAGATGAGCCGTCAGTGATTAACTAAAATTGGGATAAATTATGGGAAGTATAGAAAACTAGCTAATATAATATAGGATGACTAAAACGTTTTAAGTTATGTTAAAATAATATGAAATGATTTAAATAATTATGTCTAATGAAATAAAACCTTAACTATGAAAAGATGTAAAAGGAAAGGACTTAGGTGATTGTTGTAGACTGTCGCAAGTTGTTGTAGGTTTGACTATAAATTTTGGAAGTGGAAATGATCACTCAAAATTCTCGTAAAGGTAAGATGTTGAAGATCTGAGGGGACTGTAGCACCCAGGAAGGTACTAAAGCACCCTGGCGCGCCCTAGTCTACAGAATAGGCACACTAGTCTCTGTAAATGCTTAGAATCTAGTTTACGCAGGGTCGTAACATGATCTGGAATATTACCTATCTGTTACATTGGATCTGCTAGGTTGTGTCCAATATGTCGAGTGATGGAAGATGAAGTAATGACCTGTAAGAGAGAAAGAAGTATCAAACCGTAATAAAAATAAAATATACAGAATGAATGGGTCAGACTGACCTTAGTTGCCACAACAATGGGCTTACTAAACTGAGAATTGCACTACATTTCAGTCCCAACTGTAGTTCTAGTGTGTGTGTATGCATGTCATTCCCTAGGTGCTCTTGTGCCTGTCGTACTATGTGAAGTAATGAGAAATAACTAAATGTAGAAATTGTAATAGCATGTATGCATGAAATAGAATAGAATCCTCCCCCTATGTTGTGTGTATTGATGCAGATCTCCTAGCCTTGATGCATGACACTATATGGATACAAGTGATGCAATGGATGCAACTCTAGATGGAGTGATAGTAGTATGTGATGCTAGGACGTTCATTATGGTCTCATAAGTTTATATTTATAGGGTTCTCTTGCTCTAATTTTGTAATTAACTTTGAGATGGCTGACTACAAAAAAGATAAGGATGAAAAACAACTAGAAGAGGCCAAAAAAGAGGCGGGAAGGTATAACATTGACCGGGGTTCCCCAGGTGGGACCAAGGTTCCCTAGGGTGCCCCAGTATAGGCCTAGGTGCCCTTGGGCACCCCAGGACATGCCTAGGTGCCCTAGTTTAGGCTAAAATGATGAAACAATTATGAAATAGGTGGATATGTATAGGAAAATAAATGGGAATGATGAAATAAAAGGTAAAATAAGCTGGCTGTTATCCAATTATTCTACTCAGGAAAAATTTAATCAAATGCAACCTTGCACAGGAGGAAATTGAGAGGTTGTTTCAGTCATGCAAGCTCACATTTCAATACCAAAAATCAGGTTGCAAGCAGGCTCAACAATGGAAATGCAAGGTGAAAAATGAATGGCCAAGGGAACATCGAAGGAAATCAAAGCTCAAGTGGAAGAATGGAGAAAGGCTTGAAGTTTTTAGACATCACATTTTCAGCATTTTGGAGACAAGGTAGGAATTTTTTTGAAAAAAGTATGAAAGAGGAAAAATCCTAAAATCCAAAATCCTGAAAGTCTGAAATTTCAGACTTTCGGGTTTCGGGGTTTTGAAGAAAGAGAATGGCCAGTTGAAAAAAAGAAAGCAAAGAGCCTGAAATCTGAAACTTCGAAAGTCTGAAATTTCAGACTTTCGGGTTTCAGAGTTTTGGAGATGCGGAATTCGGATCTTCAATGACAAAACAAGAAAAGTGACCAAAAATGTCAGAAATTTTGAAAGTCTGAATCCCGGAAGGGTTCGGATTTTGGAAGTCGAACTTGGTTTTAGAGTCAATGCGGTGACATTTTTAGAGTTTCAGAACTCTCGAGGCAATTTGGACAATGAACAGTAACTCAACTTTTGAAACCAAAATATCTGAAAGTCTAAATTTTAGGATTTTGGAGATTTCATGCATTTTGGACTCTAAAAAGGAAGATCAAGAACTCACATTTTTTACAGAATGACACCCCAACCTTCAAATGGCCATAACTTTTCACTGGGAGCTTGGATTAGCACAAGAAAGGAATTTTTTGAAATCTTACAGTCTCCTCTAAACAACTACGTTGAATGTGCTGAGTAATGGAAGATGAAGTAATGAATTGTAAGAGAGAAAGAAGTATTTAACCCTAAGAA